>JAHZNA010004925.1:0-207029 GCA_027743935.1 Sinodicranocentrus sp. ZH6 | reverse complement strand
TGTATTTTAATCCCAACCTCTAACTATATTTTAAATTATTAAGTACGTCCATGCTGTAATATACCTTACCCAAAGGGTTTCATGTGACAATAAATATTATTATTATTAAGGCGGCCACTGTAATATTTACATGTTACATATTTAGTTACTTTTACTGGGTCATTGAGTCTTTCACAATCACCTTAATTGTCGTTGTTCTTCATTTATTCAGTAATCATGTGTCAGGAGGTGTTAAAATTATTGCCCAGTTTTGTAAAAATATGCTGATAAATACTTTTTAAAATGTAGCAGTTATCAATACGGTTAGAGTAGAGGGAAGTGAGTTATCAATACATTGAATAGGTACATACTTCAAGAGATTTCTTTGAGAGGGGTATATTGAGACATCCCCTTAAGGAAATCTTTGTACCACAACGAAATCCATAAATAGTTGCTTAATGATTCAAGACAATTTTAAAGTTAGATATTAATTTTCGAAGACTCTGACAGTTAAGATATTCAGGAAGGAGGATGTTTTAAATAGTAGTGTTAGTAATGTATCATTTTTATGCATGTTGCCAATTTTAGTTGCTTGGCTAAACTGGCATATATATTTGCACTTTACTGACTCAATTTAGCTTTACAGGAAGGTTTTATATTGATTTATTATGTGAATGATTTTAAACAAGAGAAGATACATATTTGAATACATGTAATAATGTGCAGTTTACTGCGTACTTTAGAAACCCCTAGCACGCCTCCTTCCTCAAAGCTGTATCTTTCTTGTTCACCTATTCAGCAGGATAAGCGAGGACAACTGGAATTTAGCGTAGTTGCTCTAATCTTAATTTCAACTTTAAGAATATAATTGTTAGATTATAATGAACGCTTTTACGTTCTTATTCCTTTAGTTATCCATCCACTTGGATTACCCTGTAAAATTTTAAGTACGTAGAATAGAATACATTTGTAAAATGAAGCAAAAATGAAAACTTTTAGTTATTACTCGTTGTATTACCCTCTCACCAGATTCGTTTTTAATTCATACGTTTCAGAAATTACTCAACATTCTAATCCAGGCACTTTTATGATTCGCCCAAATGTCTCATCAACTCATCATTACAAACTAGTGGAATGTCCCTTCAGAAACCTTTGGCTTTAGCATTTTTTCGCAGTCAAACAATGACTGAGGCATTCAAAGTAATTTGTTTAAAAGATATCAAAAAATGTGTAACAAAATGTAGAAAAAAGCCGTATCCATACCCGTTCATCCTTGTTATCTTCGGGGCATATAGATGTGTACGAGTAATGCTTATTATGACATGTTGTACTAACTGCTTGGCAAAGCCGGAGGAGAGATCGTTGTAACACAAGCAGTAACAGATTTTACATGCTAAGTACATTCAAGCCCATGAGCCACAGCTAGCCTGCCTGCCTGCGACTTGGCTTTTTATCCTCACTCTTGCTTTCCACACCAGTCAGTCTTGGAGAGAAAGGCTTAGTGAACGGACGAGAGCTATGCTGTCGACGGTTGTATCACCAATTTGAGTGTGCTTCATAGATGAATATGCGAGTGAACTGTGGCAAGGTGTTGTGAATCTTTTTACCGACTTGAGCAAGCAAAAGGGGAAAAAAAACTTTGAAGAAAAAGAAATTACCGAACAAACTTATTACTATTCATCTTTGTTAATGTGTAGTACAAATATCCAGACGTCATCCAAACTGTTATTACAAAATATGTATAAACTTTAAAAACTATCATTAAGCTCTGCTGAACCCACCGTCTCATATCGCTTTACTTGAGATTCCATGAACTTGAGAACAGATAGTACTGTACTTGACTTGAAGCATGTTATTAGTTTCCGGTGTTCCATTACCTGATAAGTTTGTCTAGCAAGTCGGAAGCGTGATACTGATATCCCGCTTGATTGATATTAATCTAGAGCGCGTCACTGTGCTACTTGGGAAAAGTATCGAGCCTATGAAAATAATTCGGATGTTAGATTATGGGCTTAAAAGCTAGATGAGTAAGAGGACATTATTGTATGAGAATATTAGTTGAACGCGTGTTTGTATTATATTCGTGTGAAGTCTGTCACATCTTCCGATTAATTTGTGTAAAAGCCTTCTTGTGGCTTGTTGCTATAGTATAATCAGAAAAGCGGTACAAATTACTAGCCGTAATGACTTGAGCAGTGGTGTGGTCCTGCTATATCGTGCTAAAAAAATTGCTTATTGTAGACAAGAACATGAAGGAAGTAAGTAGAGGCATTGGAAAGACTGCAAATGTTATTAGGAGTACCAAATGAACAAACAAGATAGTAGACTTTGTTCCTTCGCATTATGTGTATTTACAGACTACATTGAAATGACAACACTGCTTGCAATCTTTTATGTAACTAAAGTGCAAGCAACGGCTGTGCTGTGATGTGATGGATACTGAAGAATTGAGACTTACAAAACGGCGTATCATCATCATTCATGCATATTTGTGCTTGGAAACATTCTGATATGGAAATTCTCTTCTAAAAGTCAAAACACCTTCTTCCCCCATGTGCACAACTTTTTTCTGCATGAAGAGATGAGTTTTTTTGGGTTGGGCATGATAAAGCCGGAGGAAAATTCATGAAGTTTATGTAAACATTCAGAAAAAACATCAGTGAAAACCGTTTTCAAAGTTACTTTTGTGCCGAGTGAAGCGAAACTCTAAAAGACAGAATAGAAATTGTGGGATCTACTGACAAACCCTTCTAAAAGATTACTTTATATGGGAAAGAATGTTAAAAACTTGGAATGCATTTCAGATGACTTCCTTTTATTAGATATTCTCTAAGAAAAAAATATATATATTATGTTACTTCCGTTTTAGTCTTTAAAAGGAGCGGAGTTTTCCTGGAACATAAAGAGTTTGTACGTTAATTGGTTGGTATGAGATAACCTTCACCCTTGCAGATGGTCGGTGTAAGTTTTATCTAGCATTTTTTGACGAGATTCTCCTTATCTGCTTGGAGCATATAGGACACACAAGTGCGAATACGTAGGAAACTGCTGTGCATAAACTCTCTGTTGATTTATATTAATGCATTTCCTGTTATTACAAGTAACACAACTGTGGTGATTCGGATCGAGCAAGTAAACTCACATAAAATTATACAGTGAGCCAAATATAGCTCACTGGGAAACTGAGACTTTTCTCATTCTGTGCGAAAGGGAAGGGGTTTGGTGGAGAGGGTTGAATTTGTTTGTGGTAACGTTGTATTTAGGGTTGTAAAAATAGGGAAGGAACATCAAGATTCGGGTTACCTCTCGAGGGTTTGTAAATACCTAAATGGTTGGTGTCGGAGTGTAAGAATGCGATTGTGGCCATCGTTGGATACTATCATCAATCCTGCCTCATCTGCTGCCACGTTTCCAACAATCATGATCGACAGTGGGAGTACGTTGTCGCGACTCCACGTGGTGGACAAAATGTTCAAGAATTTTCAGAGGATTTCTATGGTGCTTGTCACGGCGGTACTGGTTTTTGTGACCTCGTCTGGGGTGAACAATGATATTCTAGGCCGATGTCCGAAGGAATGCCACTGCTTCAGTCTTCAAGTTGATTGCTCCCAGAGAGGATTACACTCGGTCCCGCGAGGGATTCCCCGGAATGCGGAGAAAATGTGAGTCATCCATTTGCCATACAATGAATGATTAAAATTGCCTCTAGTGGAGCTAGTCACTTTAAATGTAGTCATTGAGCGCTTTGAAAAACTTACTTGCCTCACCCCAAACTCATCGATGCACATATGATAAAACCCCAACTTTCTCATCTCCGACCATAATGCAGTGTTTCTTTCAAGTCATTACCATTACTTTCGAGGCTGAATCGAGAGCTGCATTTCATTAAATCCTCTCTTGAGATGGAGGGAAATTGCATTTCCCTCTTTGCGAAAGAGTACACGGTCCGGTATAAATTGAAATGATTATTTAGAGCGGAGATAGTTGTTTCCCTCAAGAGTATTTCAGCATTTGAACGTGTTGTAGTGAGCATTTTATTGCAGACTAAATCGCTTTCATAAAATTCCAAAGAGCTGTGAACTTGACTGTTGTTACTTGTCTTCAAGCCATAAAATAAAATAATTCCTCCTCTCCAATAGTCTCTCACAGGGTGTACAACACCAGTCCCATCCAACTCTTCTCGCCACTTCCACACAAGTGGAAACGACAATTGTCATATCTTCCCCCTTTTTCTTTCCCTCATTCATTTCTTCTATGTCGGATAAAGGATTTTCATACATTCATCCGCGATCCGGATTCAAGTCGTCATCAGACCTAGCTTTCAACCATGTCTAGCTCGACTCTCCGCTGTCAGAATTCTATCACATGTAGAGGTACATGTATATATGTACTCGTGAAGATGTTTCGTAACATAGCAATTTGATTCCCCTACAAAAAATTACATCACTTTAGAATCCTCCCCTTAGCCCAAAAGCATTTTAATCGTTACACGGGTAACTAACAAACAGCCAAGACATTTCATCTGATTATTTGCCACACCATTATAAGTTGAGAATGGACAAACAACGAGTTAAGTATACATGACAGGATATCATTCTGCTGTGTTGAAGGAGAGAAGTCGAATGCAAATATAAAAGTTCTAGCTGCTACTTTGTCATTCATTCCCTCCTCCTCCTCTATGAAACAAGCAAATGCAAATACAGTAAACAACCTGAATGAAATATTTACCACTCTACTGATTACTGATCCTTTTCATCCCATTCATTGACAGTTTATATTGTCCAGAACACTAATATCATAACGCATACTCTCACAATCGGTTTACCTTTCAGAGTGAAAAGCTCTTCTCTCCACTCATCACACACAAAATGCAGGAGAGAGAACGAATTCCATGCAAAGTTTATCTTCGCCACACAGTCATTCATGGAAAAATGGTACAAGTCTAAGTGTAATGATATGTGTTTAGAGAGAAGGATTGGAAGGAGAGAGATTATCTACCTTTTTAGCTTGGAATAGGAAATGTGCGTGTACACGATGTGCTGACTGCCTTATACGATCATCTCATTTCATTCTTGTTTGACTTGGCTCCAGCAGCAATAACCGTACAACAGGAAAGTGGTATTGGTGCAGCAACAACAATAATAATAATAATACTTAAATCTTACATGAGACGCTCCAAGAAAGTCAAATCAATTTCCTTGATCACTTCAACAACATCCGTCTCACAGTCGTAATTTGGAACAATCCCACCTACAAAACTGACTAGGATATGGTTGCTCACAGTCATTTTCTAGTTAGCAAGGTAGCTTCAACGAATATACACACCTTTGCAACTTATAAAAGCTCATCTCTTGTTCACTTTTTGAAAAAGTCTTTTTCAGTGCAACGTCTCCAACAAAGTCCATGTATAGACTGATGTCTGATAAATGAAATAACATGATGGAATTTTTCATGTATCTGTTGACAGGCTTTTTAAACATTGATGCAAACGAGTAGTCGTACAAGTTGCAACCAAAGTTTTTTTCTCGCTTTATGTGTCAATGAAGATAAAATGATGATGATAGGACACATGAGGAAGTTGGAAGAGTTGGATGGAGAATTGTGTGAAATTTCAGGTATTGAGTAGTTCTGTAAGCCAATAAAATGCTAAGCCAAGTCTCATATCTTACGAAAACGGGGTTCTGCTAGTCTGTTCTTTTGCTCATGATCATTTGTCCTTTGTTCAAATGAATGTCGCAATTTCGTTGATTGGTTGATTTTATTATGAGCATCTTTACAGCCACATAGTGTTCGCATCTAGGAGTTCCAACCTATTTCGCTCAATGTGTTTCCCATTCTGTTGAAGTGTGAAAAGGGAAGTCTTTCATGGGCAGTTTAAAGAGTAATTTTTTCACAAATAGATGAGCACTTTTCTCTTTGATGGGTTTCCTTCGATTTGAAAAAAGAGGAAATGCTAAGTGGCAGTTTTCTTTCCTACATTTTGTAGCTTGGATGGGGAGATGGGTGGGGAGTTTTTTTCAGGAGTTCACTGAAAGTTTCGCTTGTCTTAGAAATTGCAAATGATTTTATGGAATAACTCAATTTCAAGTTTCCTTAATAGAGGGAAAAAACAAATCAAATATTTAAACGCCAAGGGTTGACTAGGTTGCATGTCAAAAACAACCCTTCCAATATCCACATTAGCTCCTCCACAGAAGTAATTTAGAGAGCTATGTACTTGATTTTTTTAAAAGATGATGATGAGTGATGCAATAGGGTTTACATTTGACTAGAATTTGTGTTTTATTTGTGTCATTTCTATAATTTTTACAATTTACTCTGAAAACTCCAATTCTCTATAAAAAAACTTTAGATTCACATGTTTAAGTACGGGGAGAAACATGATGCATAGCATATAATCCGCTTATCTCCGTATGACTTCTGTCGCCTTTCACTAGCTGCCTAACTAACTTGATCCTCACACATATTAGCGTAATATTAGCGTTATGTCTTGAAAAATAAAATTTCCGTTTGATAATCAAATGATTCGTTTTCAACCCTCATCCTGTGAAGCCTTTGAGATTCTACACTTTAGCGGTAGCTAAGGGGTTGAAGCTCTGCGCTACTGTTGCTATCTCATTCAAAAGCATGTGTTTCCTCTTCCTGGAGATAGAAAAGGTGATTCGAATGAACATTTGGTACAAGTGCAAGCAGGTAGTTTAGGTATTTCATGTTTTATAAGGAAATGACGATGTTTGCCTTGAATGCTTAGCCATTTATTTAACATCAACATTCAATAGCGAGCCAAGCGAGCAAAGGTGCTCATGAAAAGCTGAATTCGGATTGTAAGCCGAGTTTCGAGTTTTCGAGTCTCGCATTTTCTTCCCCCAGAAAGGATGTAGAAAGGACCGACATCGGTACAGGACGACGGGTTGACTTACCAGCATGTTCAGTGAAATGACAGGTTGAGAAGCGTCAACTGGGGATCTAATTTCGTTTATTGAATTTTGACATGCACTTATATGGCTTTTTCATTCCGTTTTAGTGTCATCCATGCAGCAGGAGCACACACAGGACTTTGTAAAAAGTACTAGTTTCCCTATTGGAACTGGAAGCAACAACTTTTGTGTTATTCCAGAGAATGCGTAGATTTACACAAAGACTGCGACTCCTCCATCTCTCGCTACCATCCACCGGAAGGCTCACATTGCTTTTTATTACTTTTATTACCGTGACAGTTGACGCTTACTCAAATAAGTTGTGATCATAAGTAACCAGAGACACATACTCACACACTGTTTCTCTGTAACACAGTCACACGCTTCCACTATAAGAGATAAAAGTGGTGACGCTCGCACACTTGACACAAAACACATTGTAAAGATATAGAAGCGCTGTATAGCTTCACTTGAAAAAACGAAGCGCTCAGAAAGCCGTCTACTTTTGTTTAATACTTTACGACCCATCCTTCATCCCGTCCACTATAGTAAGGAATGATGAACCCTCCCTTGTCTTTACAAGTTCATGATAAACTTGAGGGAATAATGAAGAGCTGCGAAAATTTCATGTAAAGAGGTGTACTTGTGTGTGCCTTGTAAAATTTTCATCAGGACATTTCTGATATTTTCTCGTTTAGATTAGCTCTATAGGTTCCAATTCCATTTGTTAGCTTTCTACCACCACCACACGCAGTCACTGGAAAATGGATGTAATGAGATGAGGTGCGTTACTTGTTTTTGAAGTGAGCATTATCGTAACATTACATCTTCACTCCACGAGTTGATGCTCCTGTGCAAGAAACACAACAAGGGAATGTGTCGTACTAGGCTTCTTCACTCACGCACACAACTCTTCTCTTTGTTGACAAAACAAACTTTAATTCATTACCGTAGCTAGATGGATTGGGGAGAGGTGTTGTGTTTACATGAGGCATGCAAGACGCTCTTCATTTGCAAACAAAAACGTGCCATTTACTTGTGACGCGTAGGCAGCTCAGCAACATGATGTTTATGCTAAAATAGGTTGAAATTATCCTTTCCTCAGTTTGGGACGACGCGTGTCACAGAAGAAAAAAATGAGAAAATTACATAGGTATATCCTGTTTTGTCATCTATTTGAGATATTACATGGGAAAAATTGTGCATATATAGTTGTAACATGGTACGCAGTTCAGCTGTATAAATGTATGTATGCAGTGACCTTTGACCAGGAAAACGAAATGTACTCTTTCGAAACGAATAATTAGCTCCTTAACTATTTATAAATGGTGACCTTTGAGCTTTCCCGATTTTTAATAACTTCCCTGGAAATATCAATTTTTAGGTGATTATGGCTATAACAAGCCTTTCTGAACATGATCATGATCATAGCTAAACCTATTTATTGGAGTGAAATATAAACTTAAGTATATACTTACTACTTAATCATCTTTGTAATAATGCAATTTAGCACAATTAAGATCCTTATTTTTACCCAAGCTCATAATCAACTATATAAGCATGCCTATATACCAAGTGACTTTAAAACAGAATTCGAATCATACACAGTGCTGTCCTCCATAATTCCGACACATGGTGTGAGCACTGACAGACATAAACCATGAATAAAGCTGTGGAGTCTGGGTGGACCACCGTCCAGATGAAGTTGTTAATTTTTTTTAAATTTTACACAAACAGCAGTTTAGAAACGTGCATAGTTCAGTGGTCCTCAAGATAATATGCTATGAAATAGCAGGAATGTGGTTGTAATATTGCACAAGTTAGAAAATCAAGCATTTTAGAAGAAAAAAATGACAACAGAAAGAGTTGGTCATGAAAGAATATATTAAACTACGACAAACCTTAAGAGCCCTCATACTAGTATAAGAGGGTAGTGTTGTATTAATAAATATAGCGTAAAAGCACAATAGGCATACGCACACACCTTGATTCTCTCTGATAATCAACCCATCTTGATAGTTTAGGATCCTCCTCACGGTTGTTCATGAAAATGGTGCATCATAATAATGATAGACAACACTCATGTTGTTGCTATAGGGTTACCGTGAAATATTTATATATGAGGTTATAAAGCATTCACGTAATGCAGAAGAAGGCAAGCAAGCCACTGAAAAAGGGGATTCATAAACCACCACCGGATCACCCCACATGACATCTCTACTTTTTCATCGTGTTTATATGTATGCACATCTCTGGAATCGATATATTTATGTGAATCTCTCACATTTCCACATAGTTTCGGCTTGGTTAGAAGAAAAAATGATTTTTTTTCGCATTGCAGGTCGCAAGACAGACGACGACATGAAATGCAATAAAAATTAAGCAGGATACTTATGCTCGTTGTAACATGCATGTAAAATAATTTATAACCACAAATCATCCCATCTTGTATCTATCCATCTTTTCTTTTTTCCCTCATGAAAAGTTCCTAGTGATGCTTGAAATGGTAATAGAGAAAAGCACTTCATGGGTAGTCCTTGTCATTTATAATTTCACATAAAGTGGTTTTTACCACCTTATACAATGAATTCGTTTACAAAATAATATGGTTAAGTGGACACAACCCATGGATTTTTGTGTACTGTAGATGTTCCTTACTGATGCCCTTTTCAAATTCTTGTTGAAACAAAATGAAGGACATAAAAAAAGGTTCTGACTGGGCCAAGTGAGTTTTCATTTGAGGAGGATAATGGTCTCAAGAAAGAGAGAAGAGACCCTTTGGCTCATCACAAGAAAAGGACAAGACTGTGAACTAGTCTCCGTTGTAGATTTCCTTACAAGATAAAATTAAACGAAAGGATCTTTTTGCGGGACGAAATAACATTAGAATGGGTGACACACAAAAGAGAAACATTTCTTTCAACGAGCTAAATGAAGGAACACAAGACAACATTTTTTCTCTTCCTCGTCTTGTTCTCCTCTATCTCTGAAGGGACAAGTTTTCATAAAAACAAAAAAAAATGAAGGGGCGACACAAGATGACACGAGGACTGCTGTTAAGAGCATGAACTTTCAAGGAAGAAAACAGCTAGTTTATGTTGCAACCATGTATTTGGAATGTGACAGATGAAAGTTACAGAGTTCTAACGGGCTCACTCTTTCCGCGCTCACACACGAACACAATATGTTCTCCAACCAAGCATTACAAGTTGATATTTCCAAGTGTCAAAATATATTAGAGGCTGTATTTCTTAACGAAAAGGAAGAAAAAAAGAAGGAATAACACTGGTTAAAAGGTCATATTTCAAGTTTTCTCTGAAATAAACTACACTATATATACAAATTCACATTTTACATCTGTTTTCAGTCACAATAATCTAACAAGAGGTGGAATGCGCGGAAACACTGAATGAACTCGAATTGTAGTAGTTATGAGGATATAAGGAAAGTTTGAAGAATACCTATAAATTTTTTGTTGGGCGCATTCCATACAGACGCTGAGGCAGGCTTTATGTGTGGTGTGGTAGCATACACAAAAATATACATTTATGGTTTCATACTTATCAGATTTAGGATCATTAAGGTCTCTCTAGGAAGTAATTTACCATGAGAAAAACAACAGTACGGTAAGTAAAACGACTTAAGTTGTTTGCATAAAATGGATGGGCGGAATCGATACAAATCTTTTTTTCCTTGGCTCTCTCGCTCTCTCTCTACAGCAGTTTTTCTGTCGTATAACTCAGGTGATGCTTCATTTATTTATTCATGACTTCTCTCTAGACGATTTTTATGACTTTCTTCGTTACATACAAAAAGGCGTGGCTACAGAGCAGCGCTTTTGTTATTACCTTTCCTGTTGTAGGAGTAAAGATGATTTTGAGTATACGAAGTACAGGAATCCTGATAGAAGGCACGAAATAATGTAGTTGATGTTCTCAAAGCCTTACGCTTCATCACTGCGGTCTATTTAGAGAACATTGGTTTTTCGAGCTAGCCGTTTGTAAAAATTTGATTAAAAAATGAACACCGTAAATTGGGAGGTTCTTCCAGCTGGATTTTTATGACAAGTTTTTCATTTAAAAGCAAACCGTCTTCGTTGTGAAAAAAGGGCTAAAGTTGCGTAGATATATTTGCTTGGATAAACATACACACACACACACACTTGTAATTGGTTTTGTGTAAAGTAGTGTAATGAGGACATGTAACATAACGAAAGGGGAATTTTTTTCCTAGTGTAACGTAAGTCCACAGAGAGATGACAGATAGGCATCCCTAATTCTTTAAGTGTAAGATAAATCTTCCCTTTCCACATATAACCGTATGACAACACTCAACCATAAATAATTCCTTTTGGTGTTTGGTCAACTTGGAAAGGTGTAGTTTTTTCTCTCTCAGTATATTGCATGGTCGCGGTTATGCGTGTGCGTTTCCCTGTTAGACTCGGCCACGCATTACCATCAACTGCTCTTTACCTCGTTCTGGCATTTAAGACGAGGGTTACCATTCAAATAGAATTTTTCTGGATATTCTAGAATTAAGAAACAATGGAGTTGCTGATAAACGACAAAATAATGGTTTATCCAGGAATTCCATAAAGTAATGGAGGGTCACAGATCTGTACTCAATTCATGTGGTGTTGTTTTGTGCTCTTCTTCATGTCAGACATTAAAGACAAAACAAGCAACAACTAAAATACTCTACGAATTATTCCTACTTTTCGTTTTCATCCTACTCAACTACCGCTTCCCTCCTATATTCTGTCAGCATGCTGTCCATGTCATACAGTTAGCTATCACTCTAGAGCATCCATTTCTCTAATTTTTAACCAAGTATGGGGTTATAATTATTATGAGTTTTACCTAAGCTTCTCTACCATCCAAAAAAGACTTGCAACTCACCGCTCTTCTCTGTACTATGAGCTTTCTCCTATGGACAAAATAAGTATAAAAAAACTACGAGCTATCCTGTGTTGTAAGTACATATACTCCTCTTTTTAATTTTAACACTGTACATTCATGTCATGAAATGTTTTGAATTCAGCCACGGCTCATGATCATGTTTACGAGCAAACCACCCTTTTTCTAATGCTCACTGATCTTTTCCAGTGAGTTGAATGGGAAACTGTGAGCTGTGTATGAATATATTATATGTATATATAAAATTATGGAAGGTGAACACATTCATGGAGATACTCTGTGTTCTTCTCTTTGCCTATATTTGATTCCATGAGCCATGAGCATTAGCATTACTAGCGCATTAAGTCCCATTCTCTCGCTTGGATCTCAGAGGAATTCAAACATTTCCTTGATGCTTGACCATTTCATCTCTGAATGTTTGCGTTGAGCGTGTTCCTTCCCTCTTTGAAATGGATGCAACCCTTTGCTGTCCATCTTTATTTTTAAGGAAGACCATACACACAACACAATGAGCGGCCTACATCTGGTTTTTATACCATTTTAAGGCTTGACCATTATGAGGAGGACCGACGTTTGGTAATAAAAAGAGCGTTTACTATTTTAGCGTCTTATTACTAGCTAGATAGAAGGTTGGATGGAGTATAAGTACCTCTTAAATATTATATTTGTGTATGATATGAACAAAAGGAACAATTTAGTAAAAGAATGGATCATTTGGCGTAACTGCATTTTTTATTCCTTCAATGGAAATATAAGAACACTTGGAGGGACATGCGTTGCTCATGTTTGAAAAGTGTAATTGTCAAGGCGAGCAAGGCTAATTTCTAGCCCACAACCAAAAAAACTAGAGTAGTTTGCCCAACATAGATTCGTGCATGTCGCGGTTTGTTGCCAAGAAGAATGAATTCCTTCTAGTACGACTTTCACATTAAGTGGTGAGAGAGAGAGTTAGCTATGGCTTAAAATTGAATGGGATACTGTGAAAACTGGAACTGGTACGGGAATCACATTAGCGTGTTGATTAAACCTTAAACAAATGGAGCCCAAGCCATTACTGTTGGCTAAACGAATGACGTGCCAGTTGTTCAGGTTGTGTTGTTGTATATAGGTATATATATTCATGTAAAAAAAACTTTCCTTTTTGGCCAGTCATGTCATAGTGAAATAACGCTTTTGTATAAAAGATAGCAACACATTGAGAACTCGTATAATACTGATGAGAAATAAATGAAGAAAAAGCTTGGTTGTGTCAATTGCAAACTAATCGCGAGTTGTACACATTCCGCATATGCCGCTGGTTACGAGAAGTTGATTTCTGGCAAATGGAACTTTTAATGTGGCTCAAGTTTCATTTTCTTGTAGTTCGTTTACACGACTCATGGTTTCTTTCAACTTTGATAACATGAGTCAAAGAAAAATATTGGTGGGTTGAAAAACCGAACAAAAATGAATCGGTTCAATTTCAAGTGTATTTACTTCACGTGAAACATGGGGTCGGTGAGTATTTCAACTTAAATTATAAATTCAACGAGTGGCGACTCTAGTAGCATTTAAATTCATCATGTGAGCTTCAACATCAACTTAAATCAACTGGCCATATCCATATTTGGTAAGTTCGAAAAAAGGGAAAAAATAGCGGTCATTGAATTTCCTACTGCTTTATTTTGTCCAACTGCAGCATGTGCTAATCGGTTGGTTTCATGCTAGAGGGATTCTTTTTACGAAAATTCGACATTCACACGATTATTTATTTGTTGTGATAAATCTGATTGAATAACTACTCAAAAAATCACTTTGAGTTGTAAATCATTGCGATAAGACAATCGGCGGACTGCATTACCTTTTTCTGCGTGAATACCTTTACACATTATTTAGCATTTCGTGTGGCTCAAAGAAGAAAAGAAAAAAACCCTCAACTATTTTCGCTTTAACAATGCATACCAAGGAAAAAAAGGCCATTGCATTCTTGTCTCATTCCACACTGAGCTCACTTTGTGTAAACGATACAAACAACACTTGAGAGGAAACTGTGTAGTTGGGTTGAAAAATGTAGACCAAATATCGATATCTTTGGGACTCAAACTCGCTATCAATTATTACTGGCCATAAATAATTCAAAAAATAGTCATTGCATTAAGTGGCTTTTTTCACTAGTAGAGTTCTGGACGAAGGGAAAATTTATGTCGACTGGTCAACTAGAAAACAAGATTGCTTCGTTGTGATAGTCAAACAAGTGTATATCATTAAGTAATATGAGCATTATGTTAGCCATGTGTAAATAGAAACGTTGCTTAATATATTTTCGCTTTCAATCTTAATGACAAATAGTATTCAAGGAGAGGGCATGAAAAGAGAGAAAAATTGAAAAAATGTCGAACACAAAAAAAATACCAAAAGAATCTTGCTGCATTCTGCATGCCTTTTTTTTAACATACATCTATCCCGACCAAGGATTCATGGCGAGGATACCATAATAGAAAGATGAGAATGTAATGAGTAACCTAGCTCATCTTCCAAAGTTGACTTGCAAAAGCCTCAAGATAAAAAAAATCAATGGATCATTTACATCTACAAAGCGTATCTGACTTCCATCCCTTCCCCGAGTTTTATTGTCATTGAAAATAGAAGCATAGAAAAAGATGTTGAGCTTTGGCCAATTTTATCAGTAAATAGTAAAATTAAAACTAAATGAATTTGACAAGGCTGCCTAGTTGGACCACCTACAGCGCCGTGAAACCTCTACGAGCCCGATCCCCCAAACTTACGAGCATTGTAAACGTCCGTTTGAGAGAGGGAGAGAATCGAAGCAAGGCCCATATATGCTAATCATCATTAAAATTCCATATTACAGAAAAAACAATCTGTATGCAGAGGGAAACACATGTGAGAGAGCTAATGAAATCGTAATTTTTACCGTTTAAATAAGGAATGATGATGACAGTGGGAATCAGCCATGTTTGATTGATGTGATGGTTCTGCTTGTGATATTTATCAGTTACTAAATAAATACTCACAAGATGATAATTTTCATTTTCTTTTAATTATAAGTAATGGACAGGGGAGAAAAAACTTATAGTGCTAGTATAAAAATTGCTAAGTAGTCTTGCACAAAACACACTTACATGGTATGTCTACACGTATATGGCAAATATGTGTGGATCAACTTTGGAGTAGTGATGGTGGGCACGTTTTACAATCCATACACATGTCATACAAAATGCTGCTTGACTTGACTGTTATTAAATATTTAGGGAAAATCACAAGAAATGATATAGCCGGGATTCTCAGTTTTACATTGGATTAGAATGAGCTCGAGTGAATTGAAACACAATAATAGTGATCATCATGCCACATAATGTGAGTCTTCTTCGTAATTTGAATTCATCTTTGAGGAAAAAAGCTGCTTGATTTGATATCAAATGTCAACATGCCAATGGTTTACTCACGAAGTCGTCATTTCCAAGGAAAGAAGGATGGTGTTTGACTTGCTTTGAATAAATCAGCATCGCATTAGCATCTAGTGAGTAAACTCCCTAAAAAAGTATGGAGCTTTTGTGAAATACAGCTTTCATGAGGTATTCTCTGGATTCCAATAATTTGGCTAATACCAACGAACTCATACTGTTTGTTTTAAATAAATAAAATGGGTTTATTTATTTCCAATAAAAATCAACTCCCTAATCCATACTCGTCGTGATGCCATTGCTCACCTTTTGTTTTTCTCTCTGGCTCAATAAAAATTCATACGTAACCGGATACCTGTGAGGAACAAAGAATGATATGGCTTTTGAGGTAAATAACTATGCAAAGAGCGAAGCAGCAGGGTTTCCGAATGCGAAGGCTGTTTTGTTATCTGATTGGTGAATTTTGCGACGTAATATTAACCAGTCAGATGATTTGAGAATAGGTGACGTGAAAAACAGGTAGGGACAAGCAGTAGCAGAAGGAATGTAATATCAAAAATGGGATTGCTTAACTGGATATTTATAATTGAGGAAGTCAAATGCGAAATTTTCCCCAGCACTTTTTGTCTTCCGTTTTGAACGGATGCGTTTGATTGGAGGAAATAAGCAAACGGTAGGTTTAGCGAGAAGACGAAGAAAAGGAGCAAAGTAGGGTGAGTTGACAAACTCCTTTACATTATTCCATAAAGTCGAGTAACAAAGTTGTTTGCAATTGGCAGTTGCTTGTAAATTCTGGAAATTGAAATCAGTGATGATGTTCCTCCCAGCGTTACTTCAAAGCAAGCATCACAAGCACAGGTGTTACCCTGAGCGTAGATTAATCCACCCTGAGGGATTTTGTAATGGGGAAATATTATAAGAGAAAATGCTGGATTTGGGTCGGTCGTCATATTTTAAATTCATGGAAGCATTAGCAACTACAACTGAAACTGAATTATGTCAAAAATCCAAAGAAAACTCAAGCTTCCTCCTCTTGAAAGAGGAAAGAAATAATGTGATCTGCGCCATATTGTAAAATGTGATTTTTCCCAGTGTAAGCCCCGAATATACCCGACATTCTATGTAAAAAAAGGAAGATTTATGATTCTGCACGACTTCCCTTGTCATGGAAAATGGTACAGGTGTATCCAGTTGGAAAGGAAGTGGTGCCAACGGATTTTCATTTTACTTAGCTGGTGACGAAAAGGAATAAGGGTGGAGTGATACGCATACTTATATTTAAGACTAGTTTTTTTTGTAGGAAGCTGCAGTAAAGAAAATCTCATTTTTATGTCAACTTCAAGTACATACGCTCACTGTCACAGATGGAAAACATGTAAATATAAATATAGTTTATCCACCCGTTCATTTACAAAGATGTCCTTTCCACACATGCCACAAGAAATTTTTCATGAGGCTGTCACGACGGTAAATGAAAGAAACCACGGGTTGCACGAACATAATTACGAGTGACACAAAAACTCACCAAAAATCAAACACAGTCTAATCACATTATGAGAAAAAAATGTGCACCATGTCGTGTGAGGTGTGAAGTTAGATGACGATATGATTTTCCATCTCGGCAAAGGTTATATCAGAGTTTTTCTCCAACATTAAGAATGACAACAACCATGCGATAAAGAAAAAAACGTAGTAATACAAGAGAGAAATGAGTGAGTTCTCGCATAACGTGTTTTGGCAGCATAAACTTGAGCATATTTATACGTTAATGTGGTTTACACAAGTGTTATTGCAAATACACATTAAGATTTGGATTATAGCACCCACCATCGAAGCACACGACTCAAAGGAGGCTGATCAAACATGAGTTCGCCGTGATGTAAAGTGTAAACTAGAGTCGGCTTTGATGGCAAAATAAATCTTGAATTTGAACATAACTACAAAGTCATTCATCATTTTGCAATGAAGCCTCCTAATATGCTTCGTTTCATTCATGAAGTCAGTGTGGGCTGATCAGGTGAAGTTTGTTGTGGGCTTGCTTAAGATGAAATAAATTCTCAATTTTGAATCAATATCCCTTCAAATTTTCATAGGATTCTTGCACCTTATCGTATTTTATATCCTATGCAAATACTTGTACAATGTTTGTTTCTATCATAATTTATAAGTCAACTTTAGGAGCGTATAACGGGTCATAAATTCATATCTGATTTCCTGTTTCCTGCATTGATATGAAAATCTGATAGCTTTCAATATTCCCTCTACCCTTTTCCAAGACATTTGCTGGGAACATTATCCTTTCGTATTTTTAGTGGCATGTATTTAAGTTCTCTTAAATTTTGAGACGGCTGATTAACCCATAATTTGGACTTTACTCCCGGATACATCAACTAGTCCGTGAAAAATTAAAAACCTTTCTAAGCAAATTCATTCATAAAATATGCTCACATTTAATTTCCATATCAAATGAAACTTGGATATAAAAATTTAAACATGGTTAGTACGCATTTTTATTATTATTCTTTGTCCTCTCGTGCTTTAGTCAATGCTGAATATTAATGTTTTACCAAAATCCTGTTTAGAGGATTAAAAATATCTGGTTATGCAGACTTGCTGGTTGTTATATGGATCATATAAAAGTAATTTGATAAGCTTTCCAACATTGAAATTCTCCTATAGCACAAGATTCGTAGTATCCTTCTAAACCAGCTACACTTGAATATATTCTTAGTTTAAAAATGAACTCCCAGGTATGACAACGACGAAGATCATCTTTCATACTGGATCACCATAATGTAGATATACTTTTGTGTGTTCCACACTGAAGCAGTGAATTTCATTGTAACATGAACACATGGGCAATGCAACAGAAACAAACAAGAAGAGTTACCACCGAGAGATTATACGATGCACAGGGATAAAGCCCCCAAAAAGCCATAACATATAACTTTATATTCACTGTGATCTGTTAGAAAACCAACTATCGGCACCAACAACTCAGCAGTTAGGCCATCATATCCATCAACTATACAAGGTAATAATATGTCATTATCAAAGTAGGGTCAGACGACGGTATGCATACACGCACACACACACTCACAACTATAAGCAACGATACTTTTTACATTTTCTAGGTCGAAAATAGTATTAGCTCATCATGAAAAGTTTGTTAAAGCAGGAGGGAAGAATGAAAGAGCAAAAAAATAGTAAATTTGAAAAAAAAAACCTTCATAAGACTCAACCTCGAACAAATCTCATGTGCGGATAAAAGGATCCCTTTCCTTTACAATGGAGATTTTTCGTTACGTGGTTAAGTAGACGAGGAGCAGCCTAGTTTTTAACAAACAAATCGGGATAAAGGGAGACAAAAGGAGGTTTTCAGTAAATATAAATAATATAATGTGCTTGTATAATTCACATGTCTCTACATATGGGATGGATAGAGACACACATCAAAACTAATTTAATGTGAGGAGCATTCATAGTAAAAATGTATGCACTGGGAAATAGGGAAATATATGTGTGCCTATATATACCTTGTCACAAAATAAGTTTGGAATTTTTTAGACATTTTTTTCTTATCCTGAGACAGAATGACTGTCACGACTGTTGCAGCTAGAACAAAATTACCTTTTCATGAATGCATTCTGACATAAAACTTTTTCTTTTCAGTCATCCCTCTCTCTCACTCTAATACAGTGTTGGAGTTTGTGAGGTTTCCTTTAGTAGATTCAAGCATGCACTTTAATACATTAGCTTTATCTGGATGAGTTCAAATCTGGAAGTTGACATCAACTGGAGAGCGCTATCAAAAGTAGTTAGTATATTTTTCATCATTGAGTGCATTATTAATTTAAAAGATTTATGCCTGTTTGAAAAAAAACCCTGTTGGCGGCCCTGGAGTGCAAACTTGGTGGGAGTTTGCTTTTTCACAGAGACACATAAAGTATTAAATGATTTAAGCCTGGAGTGCCATTTGTTTTCATTGACGCGAATGAAGCTCTTGTAGAGAACTTGAAATTGTATTGAGCATAAAATGTATGAATTTAGAAGGGAATGTATGAAGCGCCATGCAGAAGCTAGAATCTAGAGAGGAATCAATCAGGCAACCTTTTCCTAGAAAGATAAATATCTTTAGTGGTGTTGTTGGAAAATGGGAGAAAAGTGTCACATTTGTTGAATGACACCATATGAAGGCACACATTAACGTTTTTCCTCCCAAATTTGACTCGGTGTTGACAATGTCGGTGATAATGAAACTGGCTCTGACACATTTGTCCTTTCGCAGATGCTCCTCATACAAGAGCACAGAGAGAAGACGTTCTCGTGATGGAAAGGCTGTTGAAAAGTAGAACCAAATCTTTATGCATGCTCCTTATCTTCATTTGGTACACATTGCGTAAATCATCTGCGTAGTAGCTTTTAAGTACGCTGGTAATTGATCGCTTTGGTGGACCAGGTGTGTGGGTTTCCACGAACTTTTCAACTAATTTGACTTGACAGTGGGTCTGCCTGAAGTTATATAATTTGTAAAGTATACAAACGGTTTGGCCTTTACAGAGTTTGTAAAGCCTTGGAAATATAGGAGAGAACGGAACCACACGAGGTAATAATAGTTTCTCATAGAGTGGGATTCCATATTATGTAGAATATCTTGAGGATGGGATCCTTATCTCAGGTGAACTAAATACCTTATGTCAATATCAACTTTTTTTTTGTTGGTAATGTATTGCTTGATACTTTTCTCTGAACCAAAAGGCAAACAAGATAGCATGATAATCTTTATGATGTTCACTCAACTTCACACGATCAAGGGATTTTTATTGCCTCTTTTCATGATGTTTATTTACCAGATGAAAAATTCATCTCAACATCACATCCCCATCATGATCCAGTTTGTTGGCATGCCATTTGTAGTCCAGGAAGTTTGAGAGTGTGTAACATTCTCAAACTACATACATACATATTATATTATTATGACTGTGAACTACTTATGTACAAATATGAGGAAAATGTATACACCGTGTATTTATTTGTATAACTACTAGTGAAAACACTTCTTTAACCGTTTGTAAATCCATATAATGCATAATGTATGTTTTGAATTCACACATCCATATGGATATACGTTTACTACATGTCATTTGTTAAGTAGTGTTTTTTACTAACGTGGAAATCCCACCAACTGTCAGTATCCTATCGAAAAATATTCTCGTCTTGGCCAAGTTAAGCATATCAAGAAAAGTTGCTTAACTCAACAAGATCAGTAATTGCATTCACATGATAAGTATTCAACTTTGAAAGATCCATCTTTTAGATTTCTCCATAATATGCATCCTGTACTTGATCACGTTTCCAATACAATTACTCTCATTGCCCATTCATGTTTGTTGACTTACTGCAATAGAAATTGTGTAGAGGGATATGCTAATGTGTCGAGTTGTTGGAATGTCCCGTTGACGAAGAATAAATAAAAACTGAATATCGAATTCAATTGTGGCATATAATCTCCTGTAATCTTTCTGATGCACCCTTTTATTTGTCTGTTTCAGTGAACTCCAAGGAAATAACTTGACAGTGATTCGACTGTCAGATTTCGCTGGGCTTGGATCCCTTCGTGTCATGTAAGTGACTTCATTGTTTATAAATTCAATTTTTATCAATCTCCTTATTTCCCTTTAACCCTTTTCCCTTCTGCTTCAATGCTTGCTTGTTCGCTCACTCTGAATTTATGATAATGTATGTAATCCGTAGTTTTTCGTCGCGGTCGTTGATATATTATTGTTATTGTGTAAGGATCACTTTAAGTTCAGCTTTCAAGCACACTTTACGACAGGCTGTTTCTTGCTGATTGGAAGATCGGATGAAGAGCTTTTTTCCTTCGTCTCCTACCAAGTTGCTGTTGTAGAACAAGTTGGAAATTTTTTATGTAGATGCCTTTCGTGTCTAACGACACTGCCTATTATCTATCTTCTCAGAGATGGATTTCCAACTGGTAGTCCACTGCACACGGAAATTTTTTCACGAGAACGAATTGGTCTCAAGGAGCCAGTTATTTTCACGGCTTCTTTCATTCAACAACATAAAATATATCTACTTAAGAGCATTATATTTTCATTACATTGATCTGTCTGACCGTTGTCACATTTTGTATGAAATTACATCTCTCGTCTAGACATTAGCATTGGCTTAGATGCAACGCTTCTGCTTGGACTTTCACATTGTGCGGTCAAAACGCTTAAACCCTTTACACTTGCCGGAGAGAAGCTGTCCGCAATACTAATATATGCTTGATAATATTAAATAACTTTTAGCAGTTTCAATGACAAAGGATATTTGCTGGAAGAATGCACCAACACCATGTTATACACTCGGTGTTTGTCACTTTGCTTTTGTTTAGGATATTATGCAAGATACATGTTTAACATTAACACAGTTTTAGAAGGGTACTTCTTTTTAAGCAAAGCTCAATGTTTAGAGCCCATTGTTGTAAAATGTATAAAAAACTTCAGCCCAATTGAAAACGCTGATAATAGCTGATTGCAGTGATTTGAAGGAGGAAAGCAACATTTAATATCATTACTGGGCTATTTCTTCTTCATGCTTGTTTTTATTCATTCTCGTCAAAAGTCCTACAAAAAAAGTTAAATAGCGGCATGCCTCATTGAAGAGAAAACGACTTGGTATAAACGTACACATTACTGAGCTGGAATGTAAGTTGTTGTGTGTGAAATGAGAAAGAGATGGAAAAATATATTAGGCTCAGCATATATTAGCATATATGATGATGCTGATAATAATAATAATGTTTAATGTTTATCAATGGTTATTAAATAGGCAGCTCTAGTCGGCAAAGATGGAGTGCAGCGTGGAGGGCATTATGTTAGCTTGCTTGGCTTGTTCTAAAATTAACAATGGAAATGGTCCACTCACGCTCCCGCTGCACTTTGTCTCGCTCAAAATGGATATATGGAATTGGTAACGGACTTGTCATTTCAAATGAAAGTCATGCATTTTATTCTCGCCGAAGTAATGCCATGTCATGTCAACAACGCTCGATGTGTTTCTCTCTACACACATTAAATCCTCCAAGTTCGGTCTTGCTCACAATGCACTTGAGGTGTATTGTTGTGTACAACTACTTAACTTTGTGTTTTTCAAGAGGTAGACAACTCTTTTCCTAAACAACGCTTTTGCTCACGCCTATATACATATTCCTTTCCCATCGCTTTTGCATTCTCTCTTGATCTGGAAATCCGGAATATAGGTGCTTCACTAGCTTTATTTTCTTTCCAAAATAACAACTCTTCAAGAGAGAAGGAAAAAAAATGCTTGCTGCGTAGCTCACTAGTACGAATTACCTTTTGCTTTTTCCCAAATAGTTCAGCTAAAGAGGTGTGCATTGGCCTAAACTATAAATGTGATTTGCCGAAAGCGACACGAACTTAAGAAACTTTTGATTGAATTAACTTGCAGACAATTGTCGGATAACGAGATCCACACCATCGAGAAGGGTTCCTTTCAAGATTTGGCTTCTCTGGAGAGAATGTAAGTGAAAAAAAAATTGAAACCGCATTCCGAAAGAGTTTTTTCTTCTCTTTGACTTGCTCACTTTTTTCTCTCCTATGTATAGATCATATTGTACCTTTTTGTAATCTCCATCTGGCCTTCTATTGTGTTCCAAGCATACCTTAAATGATTCCAAGTGAAGTTGATGATGATGAAACTGTTATTCTATACATATGTGCTTAAAATATATTTTTCCATTTATGTGTCTACACGATATATTGTGAATACATACATACTACATACATGCGTGTACAATTACGCATCTCATGCTGATCATATTTACAGCAACAATGTTGAACTTGTGGAATATGATGAAATCAGAGAATGTGATGTAACTTAAGTGATTTAAGACCTTAGCTCACTTTGGTACAAGGACATTCAATCTACTGCTGGCAGACTATGAATCTCTGAGGATTGCTAGACCGCTTGTTAAATTCTCTAGGAGGTTAGTTTTGGAGCTGAGTATAAACGCTTCGTTTCAGAAAAAAGCTTCCAGTCAACTCACGTTTCTCCATTTCTCTAATATATAACGTTGTACACATATCCCTATCACCATTATGTTTTTACATGGAGAAAAGTAACTCGGTCGGTATTTGCTTCATTTAACCCCTGCAAACACGCCTCAGCAAGAAGGGAGCATTAAGGCATTGTTTGAGAGTGTAAGTTGGAGGATTGTTTTTCAAATCAGCTTAGTCTGTCACTCTCCCAAAATCTTGTAAATAGTGTCTCTTATAAATTCAGATTTAGTCAGCCACCTTATTTTCTCCAGATCATGTTTCACTAACAAGCTTAGTGTTTACTTGACCATGCGTGGTGGAGTTGAAATGCGGGTGCCTTCAGCGAGGAAAGTTGACGATGTGAAGATGACGTATAAAGTTTTTCAAGTAAAAAAAGAAGAAGAAAAATATCTACAAGAGAAACTATGCAGTCTTTAATGGGGGTTGAAACAAGCCACTTTTCGAGCTGAGTCAAACATCTTCAAAAAGGAAAGTAGAAAATGTGTAGATTTATTTTTTTGAGGAAAAGGTCTTTTGACAATTTCATAGTGGTTGTTAATTTACGCATATATACATGCATGAAATGCACATGAATAATGTTATTTTTTTTCTTGGCTGACATTTCCTCGCACAAACTCGCACACGAGCCTTCTTGAAATGCATAATCTTGATCATTCCCTCAGCTGAATCGGCTCTTTTTCCTCCTCTTGGAGCACTCAAGTACTGTTATAAAAAAGCAATGTGAAGCTTCCTCCATGACATTGATGTTGTATCCTATTTATTAAAGTATGGTCATTGTAGTGATGATAGTATCTTAGAGAAACAGCTGATTTGAAGCACATGTAATAAAATGTTCTTATCTGCCGTCTCCCTATGTTTCGGCCGCTCTTTCCCTTTCACATTTCATAACTGGAAGTAAACTTGAGATCAAGAACAATGATTTGCTTTCTCTCCTTCTCCCAGATTAAAAGATAGCACACACACACACATGCA
Organism: Sinodicranocentrus sp. ZH6; assembly: GCA_027743935.1. Classification (NCBI taxonomy): domain Eukaryota; kingdom Metazoa; phylum Arthropoda; class Collembola; order Entomobryomorpha; family Entomobryidae; genus Sinodicranocentrus; species Sinodicranocentrus sp. ZH6. The sequence goes on along the minus strand of JAHZNA010004925.1, from coordinate 182,754 downwards.
GGGACTCACCAGCGGTAGGAATACTGTTGGAGTGCAGATAACGACACTACAATAATGCGTTCCGCTCCTGTGTAGACGTACGTCGTCGTCGTGCATGGGGAAATCTGGAAACTCGTAAAACTTCACAAAATTGCATCACATTCAGAAATAATATAGATAGTCAGAGTTACCAGAGAGCGAGTAGACTCAATATATAAGTTTTTTTTTGCTTTCCTCAGCTTTCTTTTTTTTCTACTTATTAGGAGTACTCCAATGTATAAAGTATATACATCACCTCCACGCCTCCACGGTGTGGAAATATGCACAGATTTTTTCTATTCGGGTGGCATATTATTAAAACCATTTTGGCAGTAATAAACTCTGTCAAGAATGGGAACGGCTGTACAGCACAATTTTTTCCGATGGTGTCAAGTGAAACCTTGTTCAAAAGAAAACGATCATCATCATATCATCGTCACCGTCAACAACAACAACCGGTGGTAGAGCATGTTCCACGGTATTAGGTATGAATGCATGAATGACGACACAAGAGATATGAGAAATCTGAGCGGATGTCCATATATAATATTTATGATGTAGTGTGTAGTCCATTCACTGGTTGTACGATTTCATGAGAGAGAAAACCCAGCACCGGCAGGAAGTTAGGGACAAGTTTGTGCTCTGCGCTTCTTTTTTTATCATCATCCTTTACTACTTCCTTTTTTCTTTCACCATTCCAAAACAACTCTGACCGGCATCAAGTCATGCCCGGCATTGTCCTGGAGTAAGTGGGGGAACAAATGCATACATTCACGGAGAAGAGCACAATTTTACATCTACATCTAGCCTCTTCATCACATCCTATGTTATTCCAAAGGAAACTGAGTAGAGAGAGAAATTCCCTATTCTAAAGTAAAAACAACGTCACATGGCTCGTGCACTGCACTTGGACTTTAGCTGGAAAAGAGATATGAGACGCTTTGCAGTGTGCATCTTCCACCGACATTTAATCTGGAGTTGGGTTCCGTTGAGGATTCTCTTGTTTTTCCCTTTTCTTGGAAAGCCTTTTTGTTCGCAAAGGAAAAAAGAAGACATGGTACTCGTTTTCAATGTACGCTTCATGGCTGAGTTTTCTTAGGAAATGGGAAATGATATTTTCTAGAAGACTTGGAAGAAGAAATTATCCAGGACCGAGAAGCAAAAGGTGGGATCTGGTGTGTGTATGTATAGTGTTGAAACCAGTCGGTGCCGTCACCTTATCGCCGTTGCATTGTGGCACTTCCTGTTTTACATCCCTTCTCAACCCTCAGGTCATAGTGGGAAGCAGTAGGTTGCGTCTTCCTTGTTTGCAATCAAAGCTTACTTTATTGCTATGCATAAGAAATATAAAATTCAAGTAAAAAATGACCCTCGGCAGTTTACTTCACCACCAGCACCTTCCTCGTTTTTTTTCTCGGGCCATTTTTCCTCGCTTTCAAACTCCGCAATACACCACAGTATTTCACGGGATTCTAGTCTTGGAATAAAGAAATAGAGCAGAAATATGATGAAGGTGGATGAGAAAGGTGGAAAAGCCCACACGCCATATTTTATATTGATCATAAAGTGATGTTGTAATGCTACAAGAAAATTTTTTAATGTTGAAAGATACCACATAAACGACTATCGTCTTTCGTAAATATTTCATAATCAGCCAACTTTTCCCTCTTGTGTGGTTAATTTAAGGAGAATGCTATAAAAACGGAGGAAAACCTGACTTTTTCCCCATCTAAACAAGGAACCTGGAAAGAGCCAACAAAAGCGATATGAAACTAGGAATTCTTGATGCGTAGGTATATCCTCCTTTTGTGGCAGTTGTTGGACAAACTCCACAATGAAATGTGGGATACTACTAACAGCAGTAATAGACTGATAGCAGTAAAATCGCAATTTCTCTTCATGCTGGTATGCCAAAGTAGCCTAAGTACACAAGGACACGCACAATTATTAGCGTTGCGTTCACAAAGCAAACAAACTATATAATGCTCCATTATCTGTCCAATATACTTGGCTCCAGTAATGTGCATTCAAGCTCCTCAACGCGTCGGGGTAAGGCATAAATACTCGAAAAGCAATAGGGAGATTATAAGCATTGGTGGTTACACACTGAACAATGAGCAGTGTGAGCAAGTATTGTCACTTGAGGGCCAAAAGACATAAAGAGCAAGTTGGAAATAAAGTGTGGAATACTGTCTCGGGACACATAACCGAGCAAGCAAAGTGCTTAACTATTCTCCTTTTCTTGCTGTTGATAGTGGACCCGGGGAGAAAAATTGCGTTGCATTTATCTTGTGGTAATAGCACAATGTTCATTTCGTCATTGACTCTCTCCTCTTTTTTGTCATACACATTTATCCCCAGCTTCAAAGACAGTGGGCTCTTGTAACAGAGGAAATAAGTGAGTGGGAGCAGGGAAACTGGGAGAAAAAGGTAAGGTGATGAAGTTGAATGATGTTCCGTTCGGAAGAGTGTGAGAGCAAGGCTATTACTTTGTTACGCATAAAAATGTATGTGTTTTATATATCATCCTTGGGATATGATGAGAGGATTCCGTTAGAGTAACACTTTTCTTGTATATTTCCATTTCTCGGCTAGCGCCATTATTATTATCCGAGAATAAAAGTACACAAGCAGAAACTGACGACGGTTGACTTGTTCCAAGTCGAATTACTCAGCATGCTTTAAGAAGGTTTGAGAATATCCGTGTTATTGCGCGGAGGGGTGGGTCGAGTAACGATGTGGAGGAAGGAGAAATCTATGTTGATGGTGCGGATACATATATGCTTACATTTAGTGGATTTAATTATAGGTAAGTGTATAGTTATTTCCTTGCTTTATAATTTACTGTCACTTATGCTGTTATCAAGCTGGCTATAAGAATAAGCCAATTTCACACGGTCCGTTTAAAAATATGTCATTAGTCTGCCAAACTTTGGGGAAAAAGTGTTGACTTGGGTGGGTGTGTGGGAGCTACAAATTTCGGAGTTTTTTTTGCTGGTTCAGGAGTTGCCCTATGTTTTGGAATCTTTTGAAGCTTACATGAAACATATCAATAATCCAATAATAATAGTATATTTCAACTGATGAAGGTTATCCAAAGTTTGTGAAGAAGAATGAAAAGGCTGGAGAAAAAAAAACTCATGCATATAAACATGTTTGTAGGGGAACAATGAAAAGTGGAAACTTGGATTGTGGTATAGTAGTGCGTGTATCGTGTATGTGCGTGAGCTATGATTACATGAGTCATGTCCGTAGGAGTTGAATATGTTCATCCAATATAAAATTCCTTGGAGGAATAAGCTGAATAAGGAGAGAAAGAGACTTTACCCAACACCAAATTATTATATCGCCCTTTCAAATCGATGGAAACTTTAATATCTTTACTTTTTGCTACGATTTCAGATGAGTTGGCAGAAAATTCCCTCATTTACTTCCTGTGTCTTTTGTATCCCCTTCTTTCATTTTGTTTCTTGTCCTTTTATTCACTCTCTCTGAGAAGAGGACTTTGGTGGACGAAAGCATATTGAGTTTATGGCTGTTTTCTTGCACGTAAAAGAGCGCTGAACCATCACTACTATTTTACCAAAAGCTGAAACGAGTCCCTCTCATACGCTTTTCTATGCTTTTAGCAACATAAAATGATCATGGCTGCTGGTGGTGGTGGTAGTAGTAGAGTGGTATAAAATGATCCCTTGTCTCTCCAACTAACTCTCTCCCTGAGAATGTGAGTTAAAGTGAGATTTTTGAGTAAAGTCTAGTCTGCCTCCTCTACTTCTTGCAATGTATAGCGTGGTCTTGCAACCACTGCACTGCTGAGTAGATGCCAAACTTAGTTAAAGTCTTGCTATTTTTCTAACTCCTGCATATCCACCATGGCCAGTTGGTCGCATAAAGATCAAACGAGTTCCAAGAAATCGACCACGAAAGTTGAAGAATTCAAACGGTTTACTCCTTATAACAAGGAGAGAAGAAGAGAGAGAAAAAGGTCCAATGAGGAGATTGGTGGGCTGCCCACTTCCATCATTTAACTATACTAGACCTTAACAATCCTAAACATTTTGTTTCCTTTTCAGTGGAATTTTTTTTTGACGAGAAAAAGTCCCTCTCAGCAATTCACTTTTTTTCATCATGAAAATGGGTGGTGGGGAAAAAAATAAGAAAAAAAATGCTAGGTTTGGTTCAAACAGAGCAACCTGCTCTGCGTGATAATAATTTCTAGTTCTTTTTTATTTCGTTTTTTTTACTTCTTCTTCTCAAGACAACACTTTTTTTTCCTTGGTTATGTTTCCTTTTCAAATTTCCCCGAATGTTATTCTACTCCATCTTTTATTACATATTTTCTTTCCCTGAGCTGTGAAAATCTATATCTTGTTGAGTTTTTGCTTGTCATGAAAAGTCTACCAGGAAGGTAATGTGAGAGCGGCGAGAAGGGATTTGACGCAAAAAAAAAGTTGGTAAAGAAACTTTTGCAAATTTTCTCTTCATTCGTTGCACCCCCTTTATGCGCACTTAAGATTGTGGAAGGTAAATAAACTGCCACTTTTATGACAGTTTGGTTTTCTGTCGTATGCCGTGACTGGCGGAACTGTGCTAATAAAATTAAAAGTATATTTATAAACCAGGCTATTAAGAGGATACGCATTCTCTCAACTTTGTGTATTTTTCATGCTTCTATGCCAAGTTGTTATAAACAATATATAAAAAAAAACTAGTCAAGGCATGGTTATCGGGATACGAGGTAGCTATAATTTAATAATCAGTTAAATCCCTATATCAAGATAATATTGGGTTTGCTTTGCTTCTCTCGTAACCCTTCATTCTACGAACACATTATTTGAGAACTTCTCCAAAACTTTCTACACTTGTAGTGCAATTTGAAAGGGAGCTCTCTTGACTTGAGAAATGTTTACTCGATAGATATATACCCATTCGTTTTTTCTCTCTGACTTGGCTCACGTCGTACATCTCAAGTACGACCAAGTGTCTTGTTAATTAGCTGAACTTAACAAAAGTAAAAGTTTGCACCGCTTCCCATCCCATGCAATTCATTCCTGTTACCTTTTCTATTCTTGTTTACTCATATAGCCCAGCCCAGCCATCCTGAAGGAGTTTTAAGATAAAATGAATCTTTCGTTTGTAGGAAATCCAGTAGATATATACTCGTATATGCGTCTGCTCGGTGTGCAGAGTAATTAGAAAACGGTTGCTAGATTCTAAACAGGAAAATGGATGCACTTGTTGAAAACTAAACAAACCGCATGCCACACAGATACTCCTGCTTTACAAGAATACAGACAAAAAAGCTATTTAGGAGTGCTCAGAGTTTTCTAACTAGAGGACAACGCCTCCAAGTTTATATTATATTGTAGGCAAGAGAGAGAGCTAGAGAGAGCAGAGCATTCAACACAATAATAGTACAGACACATTAGAAATTTACTGAGGAAGGCTCTCCGGGATTAAAATACTTTCAAGGAGTTTAACAAAGAAATTACTTCTCCCTCATGTATTTCCCTGCCTCGCCTCCCTTGTTGTGAAGGAGAGCAAACAGGATTGAAACACGAGTGAAGTGCACAGACCGCTCTGCTCTTTCTGTCTGAAAAGGCATTTTCAGCTTTAATTTCTAACTCTACGCCTTCCCGATATGACACGGTTTCATTCAATGAAGTTACACACTGCATTCCACGCAGTTGGAGTGATATCTCATTGTAAGGGGAAAAGGAAAGCTTTTCCAGCTCCTCCAGGATAGCTCGTAAAGCGCAGTGATTTTTATATATTTTTTCGTCATAAAAGAAACCAAGCATCATTTCTTCACTGGCAGTGACAGACCGACTTAAATACCTTGTCTTTTCAACTCTACATATTCATAAGAGTTTGAAGTCGTCATTCCTAATGTAATGTGTGATTATCGGAGTAAATTGATGAGTGTTAATAATCCTTCCCCATTTACCATTCACGTTCTTCGTATTTTTCTCTGATGGCGAGATGCGCCCAACCTTGTATCTTTTAAGCTTTGTTCACTCCAGAGCAAGACAAGCTTATGCATATATATATATCATATATCCTCGGCGCTTATGGCAATTGAGTTTTTCTCTCTGTTTACAAGTGACTCTGGTAAAGCGTACAGTAGCGGCACAGGGGGAAAGGGAAAGAGAATTTGAATAAGAGATTTAGACGAGAAGCCCAAGCTGGGCGAGTGTACTGACAGTTAAGTAAAGAGAAACGTTACAACATCAAACCTTCCTACTCACATACATCCCCGAGTAGTTATGATAATAACGCGAGCACTAGCGTAATACAGAGGTAATAACGGGATGGATGGGGGAGAGCACGGAGGATTTAATCCTTTCACAATGGTTTGTCGGGAAGATTGCATCATCATCATCAGGAGGTATACGAAAATTAAGACGGGGACAAATAGCGTAAACACTTGTACTATACAAATATATATATCACCTCAGTGTAAAAACATAATATTAGCTAGTTGACTCACTATAAATATATATTTCGTGGGATATGTCTTTTTCAAAGGGTATATATGTAGAACTATATACACCGCAAACTTATTAAATGTGACTTTGAGCCTACACAAAGAGAGAAGAAACTTAATTATCGTACGGTAGTTCGTTTTTCGATGTGAAAAAATGTCTTATTTCATCATCACCTTATTTCATTACCTATTTAGAGTCTTATTACTAAATTACTTTATCTCTCTTCAATCCGAAAAGATGCGTCTTACAATTAATGTCGATAAAGAGAAGATTATCTTGTGGAGGTAGGAAGGAAAATTTTCGAAAAAAAATCGTAATTACCATGTCTTTGTAAATGAGGGGAATGAATGGAAAATCTTGATCTAAATGAAGGAAGGAGGATGAGTTGTGTTTATCGTGGATTTTTTAATAGGTATACCGCACATATTCAAAAGATGTGAAAATCCCTTTCCCATTGTAAATGTAAATTTACCTACGTCACATTCCCCATCTACCTACATGCTCTTTCAAGATGAATTGTTGCAGGCTCCTGTTTCTCTCACAGACTACAAATCTTTCGTCTTTCGAGAGGAGCAATTTGAAAGATATTATACAAGCGATTACCATGAGAGTGTAACAATCAGGACGAAATGGAAGATGAGAGGGAACAACGGAGAAAAAAGGCAGTAGCGTTTTTTTTCTCTTCTGTGTGCGATGAGGAGCTTCGCCGGAGGATATTACAATAAAAGCTTGTATAGTATAGCCTCAAATTTGTACTTGGCCGATGATGATGTGAGCAAGTGATGTTGATGCCACAAAATGCAATGCGGCTTCTGTCGCCACTGTGTCTTCGTTTATCTCTTTTCCCTTCCTAACCTCAAACATGGCATGAATACAAAGAACAATAGTAGGCGACTGCCACTTGCACACGTAAGTCTGCATGTATTAAAATGGATGGATGGAGCATGAGAAGCACTCACGCCAACTAGAAAAGATAACGTCTAGAAAAGAGAGAGAGAGAGAGAGAAGAGAAAAATTGTTTGAGTTTTTAGACCTAGAAAATCTAATAGTTTTTCAATGAATACAATCCCAGGGAATAGGGTTCCTGGCAGCAACATGATTTCCCCCCATTAAACGTCAAGTCGTACACTCTCAGTCTTCCATAATATGATGATGATAAGATGAAGATCAAGTTTTGTTATTACCTCAGAGATGTGTGTGACGTACACCTAGGTTATCAAAATGTGAGGTTTCTTCTCATCCGTCGTTGTTATTCTGGAAGGAAATAGGAAGAGATGAAGGCTTCATGAATGTAGGTTCTGAAAGTAGAGAAGCTAGCTGTCTCAGAGTGTTTCATGGTTTTGACAATGCCAGCGAAATTGAATACGCTGAGAGGAAAAAGTTTTGTACTGGGTAAATGGATTTCTTCGTCGAGATTGGTATTTAGAAGGTTTTTTTCTTCTTCTGTGATAAGCTATAATTCTCCCCATCTTTTCAGCGGTACATGAAGGAAGAGAGCCGGTAGCGAATGCATATATTACTAGGTTTTTCTATGCTTTTTTCATCTACTCAACTGTAGAAGCTAATCCATTGTTTATTATTGCCTTGTGCTTAACAATGTCTACTTTGGACATGGAGCAAGTAAATCTTAACTAAGTTCTTAAGAGAGAGAAAATCTACCTACTCAGCATTATGCTCGTTTTTTCTCTTTTTTTTCTCTCTCTCTCACAGAATTATTACACTATAGTTAGAAGGAAGAGCAAGTTAGATATGCATGGTAAATCAAGATGATGATGATGATGTTGGTACAATGTCTGTTTTCACAAATAGCTCTAGGTCATTTTCCATCAAAGAACTTTTTTAAGGTGTGGCAGCACTGCTTTTTGGCTCAATTAATTTTTTGATATGAAAATTCAGTGGAGATCAAACATATTACGTGAGTATATGAAATGAGCACACACACAGACAGCAGTAACAAAACGGGAGAAAATGAAGAAAAAAAAGAGACAGTGGGCATACTTGCAAATGACTGCTCTCTCCCTCTCTCCCTATGTGTATCTGAGGTAGCAAAGGATACACCGTGTGCTCATGTTGTTTACATGTAAACATGGTATGTAGCTATAGGCGAAAACTGTAAGCACCTTAAATTACACACATCAACTACGAAAAAAAGTTTAGGAGAAAAAAACAGAGAAAAGGAGAAGGAATAGGTAAAAATGGAGAGAAGGCTGAAGAGATGGTAAAAAATAGAGAAGGCTTTGACTTTGAGACAGGGAGCTTTTTCCTTTTTGTCCATAAAATTAACTATTATCTCGTAGATCTACATTACCTCCCTTTGGAGGAATGGAATGCACACTTTTCTCAGTGTGCAAGCTGTCTTTGTCAGGATCTTGAGAGACGGTGTAAGGTAATATTTTGCCACTGCCATTATCTGATTGTATTGAATAGTGTGGATAAGTTTTCGTGGATACGTTTCTTTTAAAAGGAAAATCGTGATTTGGCTGAAACCTGACGCTGGACTTCCTATGACTTGTTCTATTACAAGTTAAAATGTCTAGTTTCCTGCTAATAATTTCAACTCCATTGATTAGTCTGACACTACGAGTTGATAAGGATTGATTATTTTATTATTGCGATACCCCTGCGCCGCTGCAGTAGGTATTGTATTGTTTTTGGAGGATATTAGATCGTGATATTCACTGCCAAGCTCTATTGTTGCAGACAGTCATAAAGAAGCTGAAAAGTCGTAACAATGCGTAAAAAAGGCTGATCTCAGAGAGGTGTATGAAAGGGCTACTGCGATCATTACAAAAGTCGATTTTTCGAGCGAGCAAAACTACATGACAAAAATTCAAGTGGGAATATGTGCGAGTGTAAGAAGTTGTTTGGGTTGCTTGAGCATGTATATGTAAACAATTTAAACGTCTCATAACTTATATCACAGGGCTGTTTATATTATTGCCTAAAAGGCGTTCACAATCGCCGTCCATGTAGTAATGACTTATTGCGAAAGATTCCCAAACATGAATTAGAAAATCTGAGTGTAGCCCCAATGCTGAGGCACTGAGCTGAGAGCAAAAACTAAGGTGTAGTAATTACACCAGGTGTAAGTAATTATTTCATCTTTGTTCCAATCAATTAAGGATGCAAAAAAGGTGATCTAAAAAGTTTCACCCAGAAGTGTTGTAACAAGGCTGGGGGAGCGAAAGCTCGATCCCCTCTTTTTTCGAATGAATGAGCAAACACTACAAATTTCCAATTAGTTTGGTTATTTGCACACTTTTATATTCATGCTTAGGTATACAGGCCGACTTTATACATGTGCTTGTTTACAATTGATTGATGATTGATGACCAGCAGAGGGGAACTCGAGTGAAGAGGTGAAGTCTTGCAGTGTAATTTGCCATGAGCGCATCCTCTGATTGATTGGATAGAACTGCATTGGGTTTTTTATCATCTGAGGATGGTTGTGTGTGATGGCCATCATAATAATAATATCGAGCGAGGTTGCAAGAATACCCCTGACCAGATCACAAATCACTCCAGCCGTCATCATAACTTTTTTCTGCTGTTGTGAGGATTCTTAACATTTTATTTACAGCCGCTCATGACAAGACCTGTCTTTTTACATGAGGGGTAGAATTGAGTGCAGAAAATTGACGAGTAAGATACTTGATGGGGTTTATTATGTTGCAAATCCTTCAATACAAAATCACAATGAGAATCTCTAGCTGTTTTTCTTTATCAATCTTTGGACAAAAAAAGATGGTGGTGAGTTAAAGGTAAAAAAAATCTAGTCTGATAAGGTTGAGAGTATAAACATTAAACTTCACATTGAGTCAACGTCAATGAAAAAAAAATATTTTTTTTCCTTCACAAGAGTTCCTACTCACCCGTCAGTCCCGGTGGGGACATTAAACCGTGTGTTGTACGTGGTAGAAGCAACAAAACATAATATTTTATTCGAATTATTATACTTAATGCCAACTCGTTGCCGAAGCAAAGTCGGGATATTTAGCGGAGAGTGGGATGCTTAATAAATGCTGAAAAAGTCATTGGCTCCCATGTACCATCATGGTCCTCTTGAAGGAAACCAGTCTTTGATTATAAAAGACTCTCAACTGTGCACGAGACCATTGTGCACCGCACCGCAAGGGAAGATGAGAGGTTTGTCGTTGGAAAAAGGAGGAACGACAGCGTAATAAAAGTTTTCCTCCTTAATCTGAAATCATCTTATGTCACAACGTGGATCTTTGTCATTCATTTGAAGGAATATAACGGTTATGGAAAAAGTAGGGAAAGTTTCTCTCCTCTCACCATGCCCAACATGGAATGTTGTGTAGAGTAATATGATGGTGGTGGTGGAGTGTGGTGCAACTTTATCTTGGAATGAAGACCCGTGTTTATTCATAACTTTACAACATCACCCTCACTCTCAAGCTTTTGCTCTCTTTTTTCCCATTTTTTTACAGGAGGCTTCCTTCCATCCTCCCCATCTCTTGCACTTATTTCTCCTAGAGTTTCTCTTGCCATGAATGCGTGTTGGATAAGAATAGAGCGTGTACGAGAGAAGAGTCGATTGAGTAATGAAACTTCAGTGGAGTTAGCTCGTCCTGGGAATAATAATGAACGCATTCAACAGGAGGGCTGACAGTGATATTTATTGATGATTCCCATGGAGAAGTGAGACTCGAAGAATTCGTCACCACGAGTACAACTTTTCTAGTATGAATACTGTTTATACAGGGTTTTGTGTACTTTTCGATAAAAAAAACGAGAATCTTACAGTTGTTGGTGGTAGTGAGAGTTGTTTACCAAACAAGAATATTATTCCCGGTTCGCATTTTATGTTGCTCAACTACTCTGCAACGCTTTTTACGATGTAGTCATTGCGCGTCACATGGTGTGATTATTGTAATGACTAATTCAGATAGAGTTACATCCCATCTTGACTCTGTCGGTGGCTATGTAGTAAGGGTATTTCTGGATGTTTTAATGTTTGGAGGATTGTACAAGAGAAATTTATCAGTACATATTTGGTGAAACCTTATTGCTCCACAGCTGCACCCACAAACAACAAGATTCATGACTCATGGAAGGGTAAAACAATAATCCTTGTGGGACTTGATAACTGATGATCATGTCCTTGTGTTAATGACTTGAGAGTTGTTTGTTGGGTAAAAGTTGATTTTTTAAGCATTACCAGTAATAACGGAGGGATATATATGACACAAGTTTGAATTGAGGGAAAAAAGTTGTTATTTGATTGGATTGGATATGGATGCATTGAACCGTAAATACATTTGGGGATATAATTCTTGGTAGGACTTCTTTTTTTCTTCTTCAAGAAAATATCCATGACACTTTCTCCTCAAAGTTATTCCTAGTTTCCCCAAGTTTTCTTTTGCTAACAAGAGCCCAACTTGTTGGAAACCACTAAACTAGTTATTTTCCCCCGCATCATTTCTCACATCACATGACACAGAGATTTTTACGATATGATAACGTAGAGTCACCCTTAATAATAGTAAATAATATTTGAAGTCAAAGGATTCGGGTTCGTGTTTTATGGGGAATTACAATCATTCAGCCGTCCCTAAACATGACAAGCTCAAGCCGTATATACTCACTTGTCAGAGTGAGTTTTCTCTCCCTGTGAAATTTAACAATGGAAGGATAACGTCATCTCATTAATGAAAAATATATATATTTGAGATCATCCGCAAGCTTGCAAGCTTTGGTAACGAGTGCGAGTAATGTAATGTGACCCGTTTCACTATAAATTCCCCCAGTCCCGTTTTCCACACAATATATGCATATTTCCTTTTTGATTTTATCCTTTCCTTATTCACTGTCTCTCTCCCCTTTCTCTTACTTTTTGAATGGAGTCTCTATTATTCTCATTCTACTTCCACTTTTCTGCCGCGACTCCTGCACCACGTCCGACTTATTTTTGTATGTCTCATCATCATCACCGTCTCCCGCTTGCCAAGAAGACATTTGCGTACTCACTTTGGGTATTTCACTCAGAGCTGAGAATAGTTGTAGTGAAAAGTGTGATGCGTTACATACCCATTCATTCTTTTCCCCTTTATAAGGAAAATATTCATGGATTCAAATGCACATACTTAACTGCTGTTTTCTAAATTATATCTGTTCTCTTGAAGAAAAGTTCATTTTTTGTCTCGGGCATTCCGCCCGCGTGCTAGAGCAACTTTATATGACTTTTTTTCTCCTTAGAGATAATACAGTGGATTTAAGGGGAGATGTGGGGTATACATTTATGCAAGCATTTTCTTCGATGAAAGTATTCTTTTAAGGTTTAATCGTTCCATGGCGTGTGTACTCTTTCACAAACTGCTTTCCTGCTTCCTTCTCTTTCTTCCGCTTTACCTCCTTTTTGCACTTTCTACGCCTAGGCGTGCTGATTGTGATTCGTGATACAATAGCTTTTTGGAATCCCTCTAATTCACAGAGAGTGATGGCAGCCAAATTATATTATATAGTTGGGATGCTCAACTCTCACACGTTTTTTTAAAAAAAATCCCTCTTGGACTTGGAATGGAATTTGTGGAGGACAAGAAAAGATTTTATTCTCAGGAAGTCGACCAAGGCCAAAAGATGTGAGCTCACGATTTACTCAACTATGTTGAAATACCTTTCTCTCTGAAATAGAAGATTTATACGTTCATATTTCAAACTCTTTGGGGAAGAAGGTAGCATCATAATTTTTTTTGACTGTGCTCCCTCCCAACAGTCCCCTCTTTCACTAGAAATTCTTAGTCTCATTCTCATACAGACATAAAATGGAACAAATATCATTCCCAGAAGACAATGGTAACTTGAGCTTTTGTTAAATTACAACTTCTCCCCGCGACAGTTAAAACGATCCGAGTTTTTGGACTTGTTTTCATCCGCATTTTTCGTAGTCTTGAGCATGATATTTTAGAGTGAGAAGAGAGCTCCACAGTCACAAAAACCAAAGAGAGAGAGAGAGAGTATTATGACTTTTCGTCTATAGGGAAAATCGCAAATATATACTAGGCCATGAATGAGTTGTTTATTACAATGAAATCGAGAAATGAGTGAGGATAAAGCAATGTACGCTCTTGTATACACATGCACGCACTCTCAAAAACCCGACGAGAATTGCTAATTTAAAAGTTGTCCATTGAAAAAGGAAACCAAGAGGAAGGATGGAATTATTACCAAATTAAAAGAAGGTACTCTCGTAACTACGCCAGCCTTGAAAGTAAACACGCTCCTGTGTTACTCCCTCGCAGAGTAATTTAATGCAATGTAAAATCGATGTAAAATGTGGAGATGTGAGCACGACTTGTTGGAGAATGTGGAAGGGTGCTGGTGATGGGGATGTAATAATATTATGACTTTATGTATTATTGTACACAGTCATGTCATATTGTGAGGGACTCCCACTACAGAATTGAATATTCACAGTTTAGCAACGGATATAAAGTAGCGGAGTGAGATACAGAGGATTTTTTATTACTAGTATTAACGGTGCTAACAAGTAGTCAAGTATTTGTTTCGACGACTCTCTTTCCAGTCCATACTGGAAGCTTCATCATCCGCTTGAAAATTGGACGTGTAATGGAATACTCCACACGGAGACAATGTGAAATTCACGCAATCCTGCTTCTTCTGTTTCTGTCACATTTCTGTTTCAGATATCATATCATATCATCCTCCATATCGGGCTCCCTCTCCTCTTGCTACATTTCGTTTTGAGGATGAAAAATAATGTGGAAATTATATGCTACCTTTTCAACTAGATTTTCCCCATCGCTCTCTCAGTTGTACCGTGATGATGGCAGTAATTGGCCACTCTCAGAGCATAATTTCCTCTCATAACTCATGCATGACTGAGTCCCCACTTCCTGTCCTCCAGTCTGGAGGGAAGACTCTGCTAGAGTCATTCTGCGTGCAGGTCCCTTTTGTTCCAAAATCAAGGAGACTCATGTTTATTATAAGGGATTCCAATAGAGAATATCATTCTCCTTCCCTCTCGTCTTCCTCAATATCCTTATATGATTAGGGTATTACTTCACCACAGTGTTTTCCTATAGTTGTCTTCCATGCGAAAACCATCACTTTCTAATTCCTTCTTCATTAGCGGTACAAGTATTATAAGAACTCTTGTCATTTCCCTCACTTCTCTATTACATATCCTTTATCTTCCTCCAATTGCTTGCGTGTGTGTGCGCTAAAATGTCCTAAACTTCTCTCTCTCTGGAAGGATTGACTTGGCGTGATGCATCAGAGCATATTACTTTGTCCATTCATTTCTTCATGATGATGCTACACTGAGCAGAGAAATGGCTTTTCTCCACAGCCATAACTATTTTTTGCAATATGAGAATAGCATATTTTTTCAAAAAAAAAATATTGCCCAATACAATAGCTCATGCAAATGAGCTTCATAATTTAGATATACAACAAGGGCTGTCCTTCGAAATTAATTTTTTTTGTCATATGCCTGTCTATTTTCCCCTCAAATTTCATGAGAAATTAGTGTCTCTCATTTTGACTGTAGGGTTTGCACGTGGCTCTCTCATTTTTTAAATATAGTTGTCATTTTTCTACACGTTTACAGCTTTTTTCCCTTCTTCACAACATCCATTAAATATCCTTTGCCGATGCAGTTTCTAATTGAAACGTAAGGCTCTGTCGTGTTGAGGACTCCGAGAAGGAAGTTGATGATTTGATGAGATTATTACCTCACAGTCTGGTACATAATTTGAATAGTGTGGAACGGATGTTGCATAATGAAGTTTTGTTGTTGGTAGAAAATTAGAGAACGAGTAAATTATCGTAAGTACATTAGTTTATAATGGAAAGGTTCTCACTCCATCATGCTCAATGAGAGTGGTTTCTTTCTTGTGGAGCCTATATTATGACAATATTAGCATATTAATGCATCTCCAAAGCCTAATATTTATTTTGTTCACGTCATACATGCGCGATCCTTTTATTCTAATCCTAAAGTTTCCTCTTCTCTCTTTCTTGGTTTAATTAAATGTCTTGATTTTACTCCTCTCAAAAAATATGGTTCCTTCAACTGACGAGGAGATTATTAGTTTGACAGGAATGCTCCATCTTTTGATATAATCTGTGTGCATGCGTTCCCATTATATATTATTTTACAACCTGACATAATCTTACTCTGCTAAGGATTGTTGTGATGCAGCAACAGGCAAGTGCCCAAATCGGAAGGAGTTTGTATCATTTAGTGCCTATTACGATGATTAATAATCTGGTGTGCATTCGGCATTGATAGAATTTTTCCGGATTACGCCTCCACCCGTCTTTCCCTTTTGCAGTTTTTATAGCTGCATCCTTTTCCTCTCCTCTAGAGACAGAGGCTAAGAAGGAAAGTCTGCAAATATCCAGTTTTTTTGTCAACATGAACATAATAAAAAGAAATCTCTTAAACACTTGGAGCACACACTGATGGTGATGTGAATAGCATACTAAAAACATTCTCACACAAGCAAACTTCGAAGCGGTACCATTTGTTTTAATGAAACTAGTCATTTTTTTGGGAACCTGTGCTCCTATAAAATCCCACATTTTCCAGAAAGTAATTGAAAATGGTGCAATACACGAAATTACTTTATTTCTCTTTCGTCCTGCATTCAATTTCCTTGGCAAGGTGGGCTTCCTGGATTTAAGGAGTTTGAAAGAGTTAAAGTTTTTTTTTCCTTCCGTATTTTTTTGCAAAGCCAGACTTTATAGTTTTCTGAGCGTTTAATTGAATTTAGTCTGAGGTTCATGCTCCCACGTTTTTTACCCCTTATATCCTGCATCATCCAGGAGTTATTCAATGATGAATAATATAATAGAAAAAAGGAGAAAACTGCAGTGAAGAAGAACAAGGGCAGAACCGTTCAGGACATTTTTTTCTTCTCTTTTATAGCAACTCTAACCAAGTTGAAGGCAGAGAGGAATTAGGGAGGAGTATGAGTTACGACAAGGAAGAGAAAGAGAGAAAGAGCGTACACACGAAAGATTTTCTTTTTGTGGAATGGCAGTTACACTGGAATTGAAGGGATTTCAGGGGAAAACAAACGCTTGGAGAAAGTAGCAACACTTGTTCGTCCTGTACTTGTTTTACGGTGTACGACTATTCATGCCTTCTCCCACCACCACCAACTGTTCAATTATTATTATTTGAGACAAGAGAAAAAGAGGAGATCAGATCACTTTCTATCACGTTCTCTTTCCCCATCCTGGCAAAAGTGTGTGTTATGTACTTTTCCTTTTTTATCTCGCATTCTCTATATTTTCCACATTGCTATATGCAAGTCCAATACAAACTACCTTAACTTTGGAAGATTGCCAGACACACACACACACACTCATACTCACGAGAGAGAGATTTTCCATGTTTTGTTGACTTTTCATGATTCCTCGATGGAAAAATATGTGTAGGGAAAGTATAGCTAGAAGAAGAGAGAAACGCAACAAATATTAGAGTTTTCCCCGATTTCGTGCTCACTCACGTTCTCTCCTTCTCCACAAGGATAAAAGTTTACACTTGGCTGAAACAAGATGTGTTGTTGCTCATTTGTGGTCAGAAATCATCCCAATTTGTTGAAACTATTGCTTAGATCGTCTAGGAGGAAAGGGCGAGCCATTTGCTCCTATTGTTTTTTCCCTCTCTCTCTCTTCTTGTGTACCCTCAAAAAGTCTAATTCATCCGCATCAAGGGCTGTAAAGCAGAAGTAATTCTGTTGTAATGTAGCGTGATAAAAGAGCTTGTAGTTTGCTTGTTCATTGTTGATTGAGTTTGGGAAACACTTTGAGTACCACGAGTTGAACATCTTTCTTTCCTTTCCTATTCTGTTCAATTACGCGAGAATAAAAAGCTCACTGGAAAAACTTGTACAAAGTGGTACAAAACTAGGAAAACATATATACACCCTTATTACTCTTCAGAAGGGAGAGAAAAAGCAGGCTTTCAGCTTCACATTGTGAAATGATCCTTTTGAAATTGTATATTCATAAATGGCAACACAAGCGGAACTGAGTTGCACATAATGATACATGCATTTCCCTCGTCTTCCCTTTTTCATTTACATCTACATCCTTTTCTTTACTTTCTAAAGAATTGGAAAGTTTACCAGTTCATTTGTGGGAAACGCTAACATTCAAATCACATCAGTTTCCTCTGAGTGGAATGAAGATGTGTGAATTTAGCGCTGAGAGTGTGTGCAAAGTCTTTTTTCTCTCCTTTTTTTCTTAGAAAGAGTGCCATTTCAATTGTTAGAAAGCACTACATAATGCACAACCGTGTCTAACTTGTTTCTCAAAAAGGAATGTGTATATTGGGACGGAGTAAGTGCATCCATTTTTCCTCACTTTTACAAAAAGTCACTTTTCAACATAAACCGAATGAGTGGAGGAATAAGAGAAGGATTTTTAAAGCTTTGTGAAGAAAAAAAAACTCTCTTTATTTTCCTATTCCCTCATGACATCTCTATAACAAGAAGACTGTGAGAGAGTGAGTCACATCTTCAAGCTTACGTTTTGTCCCTATTATATCCTCTGTATTCTCTTTGTTGCCTTTGGATTTTTTTCCTCTCCTTTTGCATTTTTCCCTTGAAGAAAAGAGGAAAAAAGGGATTGTAATGTGGACTACTCGCTTTGTAGAGCGTCTTTAAAGAGATAGTGATGACGATGGTGTTTCCTTTTCTCAAGGTATATGCCTGGAAGCTGATATATATGCGTTTTTTGAGGAAGTGGTGGTCGTCGGTAAAAAGGCAGTGGAGCGGTGACAGTCGCTATTACACTGTGCATCCTCCTTCACTGGAGACGGAGAGCAGACTCACCCAGTTTGAGTCTGTTTCTTGTAATGTGCACAAAAGACGTGAGCACTTAATCTGTGTTTCCCGTTCCCCTAATGTATACAGCTAGTTTGTCCATCACCGCTTTGTTTTCATCGTGGGTGAAGGATATGTTAATGTAGAGTTGTAAACTATCCACCTCCCAGTGTTATTCATGGTGGGATGATGGGAAAAGGAGGAAATATATATAAAAATATGAGAAGATGAAAACAAGAAAAAAAATTAAAGAGGGAGAGTCATACAGAGAAAACTAGTCAGTCATATAGGGCTTTGTGTGTAGTTATAGTTTTTATTATTTCTTAAAAATAAATCTATTTCACTCACTCAAACTCCACTCCCTCCAAAGTAGACAAGGAGGTTTGCTTGTTGTTGGGAAGAAAGCGGTTCCGCAGTTTTTTATGATGAAGTAAACCTACATTTAGGAACTTAGCGAGAAAATCAGAATTCTTTATGTGAACAAGTTTTGTAGGGGAAAAATCCCTTTTATGAAGTTCAGAAATGGGTGGCTCGTATAGAATAAAGAGGCTGGGATGACTTCCCACACGCACTTTATTTCTGCGTATTTTTTTGCACTTTGCCATGTCTAGTACAATTCAACTTTCACCCTTGTTATAAAGTCCATTAAAACAATGGAGTATGAGCATAAATACAGACAACAACGTGTAAACTTGGGCTTCTCGTAATGTGAGAAATTGTCCGATTTGGGACTTTTCCATTTTCATTTTCACCCATCTCTCCCACATTCTCTAGATCGACGTTCTCCATGAAAGTTTTTTTGCTGATTATATGAAAAAGCATAATATTTTTGCTGATACGAGGAAAGTGCAATGGGGAGAAAGAGAAAAATAATAATATGTTGGTTGTTTAGGATTCCATGTATGCATTTGTAATAAAAACCCGTTGTTTCTGTACCGGAGAGAATGTCTTTTACGCAAACTTTACATCTCCAATTTTTTTACCCCGCTTTTGAGTGAATGAACAAAGTCCATCTTGAAAGAGGAAAGCAGCATAGCTTGTATTCCTAACTGTATCTCATCATCATAATAATATTTCTACGTAGCTCCTATTTGAATGTAACGCAATACACATAAATGTTTTCCTTGGAAATTTCTCTGCACTTTTCCTCTTCCCATTCATCCCTTTTGCCTTTCTACTTATTATTCCTGTTCCATTGACTGGCTACATCATGCTGGAACGAGGAAAAACTCTAGTTTATAATGATATTGGTGGTGGTGTGAGGGGATAAGGAATGTGTTATCAAGTGAAAGGCTACACCAAGGAAATACGTGAGCTTCTTCTTAAATTTTGGCCAAAATTTCATCTTTTTTTTTACAATGAAGACCTAAAGTTGCCCCCTTTTTTGCTAACAAACCCCTTGCGATAATAATGTTGATGATGATCACGACGACGCTTTTAGTTTACTAGGGGGCAGCTTTCTTTTAGTATTGTTCGTTTTATATGAATATAGTCATACGGAGCATATTTGCTTAAAAGGAAACACACGCCAAGATAATTTGACTTTGGTATAGCCCTCAAGACATTAAACGGGTAAACACAAAATACCTTCTAAACAAGCTCAATGACGCGAAAACCTTAAAAAGTGAGGGATACATTTATGATGTCTTTGATTTGAATGTATTATGATTAAGGTAAATTCCAGTACAATGTCCTGAACATGACATCTTATGTGCATTCCTTTTTCGTATCATTGCATCCTACCAGCCTCCAGTGATAACAAATGAATATTCTACACTATCATTATTACTTCAACTTCCATGAATTGTGTGAAATCTCGCGGAAAAAAAGCCGAGAGATGTTTACGATTGCTGTGAGATTTCGGCGTACCATGTTATGCATATCTTATGTTCTTGAAAAAGCGAATAAAAAACGATAATAGTCAGTATATAGATATATATAATATTATATATAGATTCTATAATATACAAAGCCCAAACAAGAAATCCTGATTCCAGTCAACTACATCGTTACGTTTCTCAATCAAAGAACTGGACTTGAGTTTATTATTTTCAATGACGTCTTCCTAGAACTTTGCTCTTGTCTTTTGATTGTGGTATCCTTAAAAAGATGAAATAAAGGGGAAAAATGACGAGCGGTGATTTAAACAAATCAAATTACAGTACATTGCTGGTGTTATACGTGCATTGCACCGTTCCATCATGGTGAACAAGTTGTGTGGAGTTGGGCTGTTGAAGTAAACATAATATTTGGGACGAGGCTTTACTCTACCAAAATCTTGAGTAGTCTCTTCGTAAGTTGGATTTTGTACAAGAGGGAAAACTACGAAGATTGGATGGAGAAACATTGAAATGCATGTAGGGAATGTAAAGTTATTTCACCTCTAAAAGGTACACATACTCGTATATATATAAATATAATATCCTTAAAGTCTGTGCACCTACAAAAGGGTGTAATAATATAAGATGTTGAAAAACTATTATTTTCAACATGATATGCATGAGCATCCCCAAAGCAACTCAAAGCTCCTGCTGCTTCCACTGACATTTGGAAGTACATGAAGCATAAAAATTCCATTATCTTAATGGCTGTACGTCAGAACGTGCAGTAATTGGAGAAGAAGAGATGATATAATGGGGAAAGGATGTATATATATACATACAGTATAATAAAAGGATGTACGGATGAACATTTGTAGAACAGAGATGAGCTCGTGGTAATTCTTGAGTTTTTTTATGTTTATGTACCAGAGTAATTGTTTTGTAGTTGGAGACATCGGAATATGATTCATGATAGTCATTAAAGTCTCCTCATTTTTTTGTATGCTACTTCTAAACCCATTTGTTGATTCAAGCATGATGAAAAGATATACAAATAGCGTGCATAGATTTGACACTTGATAGTGTGTGGTCGCATGCAAAAAGTGTAAACAATTAAGGCATGTGTTTGAAAGGTAGGTGACAAGTTGAAATGTCAGAGGGAAGGCGAGACAGGTTGGGGAAAAAAATTGGCCAAAATAAATGGAATTTCCTTTTGAAATGCTTTGGAATGCATGTTTATTTTAGAAGGAAAATGCACATATGCTAATGATTTTTGAAATTAGAGACAAAAGTCTGCTCAAGTTTGAGTTTCAAAGGTAGTTTCTAGCTCATTTCCTATTTTTCACCGCAGAACATGTTGAGGTTTGGATGGCGCTATTGGTGCTATTACCATGTGTGGTAAACAAGTACGCAGTAGTTGTGTTCGGAGAGTACAAAGGAAACTCAAAAATACTCATTTATTTTTCAGTCAAAATTTTGTAAAATGATATTTTGAGTCCTCTCTCCTTTGATTGCCCACCGCGACGATTGTACTGGTTAGGTCACAGCATGGGAGTGTTTCGCCAATTTGAGGCAATTGTTTGTGACGTTATATGGAGGAGAACTTTTTTTCTCTTTTTTTGCGAGTTCAATTGCAATCAGATAAAATAGGGGGAAATAACGGGGTAAAAAATAAGGTGCAGTAAAGACAAATTTTTTTCTGGGCAAAGCAAGTTTCAGTGATAATAATTATTATTATATTAGATTCGTTTTGTGATTTTTTTTGTATTCGAGAAGTGTTCATGTTGAAAAGCCTCTGTAAAAATTACATTTTTCCCAAGGTCACAAGCTGGGAAGGATTAGAGAGATGTGTGCTGCATCTCATCTCGTTTAACATCAACGTTGATTCATAATGTTTTTGCTGTCTTTTGAACATGTGGGAATGTAAGTGGTGCGAGATAATGATGCTGATGATGACGACGATGATGATGATATCAGGTTATTGACTATCATCACGATACGTGTTTTGTAAAGATGTGAAGAATATAATATGCTGTGCGTCTGGGACAAGAAGTCTAATGTCGAGACCTGGAGTGGAGATACAAAGAAGGTTGTAATTAGCTGTGTAAAATCGTCAATAGCTCTCTTCTACCGTGGGTAGCATGATCATGATCGGAACAACACGATGCCAGGTATAGATTTTCGACGATGAATACGCCTCAAATCTAAAATCATAGGATATCGCAGAGAGAGACGTGAAGATTTCGTAAATTCATTGAAGGGGTAAAAAATTGTTAGAAATATTTTGTATTGAAGCACGCACAGCATGATGTAGCGCACAATGGAGTAATAGTCAGATAATAGTAGTCATCCACGTATTTCTTGATATCAAAACTAGAAACTTGTTTGTGGCAGATTGCTGGTGATGGTCAAGAGGGAAATATTGTTTTTTTTTGTGAATGCTGCTGAGGCATTTTCATGAATTATTCTTTTTCCGGGGATGACGAAATCTTTAAAGGTTTTCCAATAACATATATTTTTACATTAGGAGTGCATTACATCATACCTTGTAGCTATAATTACCATTTAAGATTCCATGTGTATTTATGTACACACAAGAGCCTTGTAGCTTGGAATAGTTGTGTATTTCATAATGAAAGTGTATACTTCTTTGAAAGCCTTTGACGAACTAATTGCATAAAGGAAAGAATCTTCAACAAATCACAGACTGACGCCGTGAGTTTCATAAATTATTTTGTACATGATTTGATTAACCGTTTAAAGAACCAAGCTGTGATCAATTGTAAATAAAGGATTTTATTAATTGAATTTTAGGAAGAGTAGCAAAGGAAATTTATCTTTTCAAACTAAAAGGAAGCTTATATTTCCCATTTGATGTTAAATTTTTTTTCTCTCTCTCTCTCTTCCAGGAAGCTTACTTTGAGAAGCGTTCTTTGCTTGAATACAAACAACCACTTAAGCAGCGCTGTGAGCTGAGTTGAAAGAGAGTCGAGATTGTAGGCTTCAGCACTGGTGTACATTTTGCTGTGTTTACGGCTCCCTACTAATTCCAAAGTGTTGCGTAACGGGTAATAAAGGGTTTAAACAAGTTCTTCTATAAACAAATATTTTCTTTCTCTACATTGCAACATGGGATAGGGTTTGAGCTTCTCGAAAAAAGGAGGTGTATGTGAAGAAAATTGTATTTGAAGAGAAAGGAAATCCCTGATCTGAGAGGAATAGGACATAGATGCTTACACTTTTCAAGTACTTTTGTGTATTGATCCGTGGTAGAAGTAAGGGAAAATGTCGCTTATTGAGTAGAAAAGATTCGTAAACATGGGGCATTCCTTGAGGCCTCTTCCTCCTCTTTTTTTCTTCATTTTTCTTCTTTCTATTCTTCAAGGTTCCCCCTTCTCCGCCGTTTTGTGTAACAAGCGTATAAGGAGTAAGTTAAGTGAACTAAATTTGTAAGTGGTACTAGGCACTACTATCGTGTGATAAATTTCAGTCAGTGTATTTTGAACATTCCATTTTCCCCTCTGTTTTCCCTACATTCCCCCAGTATTGCTCCGTAGTGGGAGTGAGTGTGTACACAAGAAAAAGAAAATCGCTCTGAGATACCACTTGAAATCACTTGAAAGAATCTTGACGTTTGAATTTCTTTGTTCGTACTTTTCCTTCACCACTTTGACTTGATAAATTGAGCCAAGAATCTGAAAAATTTCACCACTAAAAGCTTATAGATTGGGGAAAAATGGTTGAAAATGTGTATTGAATCTGGGTTGATGTATAAGGAAAAGAGAAAAAGCTCCGGGTAAGCCACCAAAATCGCCGTTCATTTCATGGGTTAAAGAGCACCCATACTTTTTTATCTGGGCGGTGTAAGTGATATATAAGGAGGTATAAAACATCTCCCCATACGAGACAATATATATATCTTCAATGAAAAACTTGATCCTGTTCACTTTCCTTTATGTGAGCTAATAGCTCACAAATTTTTGCTATCACAATTGGTCTCATGCACAAATTCAAGTACATATCTGGTTATAATTGTTCCCCTTCTTTTGGCGTCGCAGAGGAAGGCGAGCTAAGCGGGTGAATCTTTATTCAGGAATGAAACACACAATTCTCCCTTTCGCCATCATACTCTCCCCACTTTTTAAAAGCATTTCTTTGTTCGTTTACCAACATTTGTCTCCATTCACCACTCGAAGCCATATGGATGAAAAGGATGTGGGAATATGAGGAATAAATGGCAAATAAGTAAAAGAGAACACAAGTGCTTAGAAAATTTTGAGTAAATCTTAACTGCAAACAAAGTGAAATACATGTATTATCTCTCATTCTCTTTCCCAATCCTTTTGCTACCATTTTGCCCAATTTCCTCTGGACTGTCAGCATTTTCTCATTTATCTGTAACAAGATTGTGTGTAGTGCCCGTAGGAGGAAAGCTTGGTTGCTCCGCTTCTGGCAACATTTCTCCCTCTTTGTGAGAGTCTACATTTGGAAGTATTTGATCTAGTGTGAAATAAAGCTGTACTTGATCCCCTGAATACCTATCTTTTTTCAATTACTTTTATTTGCTCAAAGATTAGCACTGATCTGTTTCATCTCTTCCTTCCATGTTTCCTTCCTGGAGGAAAATGGATGAGTCAAAGGTTGCAAGGCTCAATGAAAGCAGATCTCAAAAACCCTGTCTGTTTCTCCTCTTGTTACACGAACCATTTTATTTATGAATGGAATTGAAGATTTGAAGCTTATATTCTGTCCTCCATCATCCTCACAACTTTTACACTCAGTTTTTGAGTTACACTCGACTGAATGCTAGTTTTTTTAAACAGATGAGAGGAAAGTGTGTTGTGTTGAGAAAAGTGGAAATGTGTGTATGAAAAACAGTCAAAACTTGTGTTTGCATTATTGAAAGGGATATTTTTCTGTACTGTATGGAACGATGTCTCCGTGGGTGCGAAGGAAACTAATAGGATTCACCTGACATGGAGCATTGCTCTCATTTCAAATATGCAAATTAGATTAAATAACAAATGGAAGAATTTCAGGGTTTTTATTTACTTTTATTTACCCCCATCATCACTACATTTCTTCACGTTTCTGAAGAAACGAAACTAGTCGGGAGGATGGGGTTGACTAGGCGCATTTTAAAATTCAGCCGATGTGATTTCACAGAATGCTCTATCATCATCATCCTATAGACCGATGTTAGTTATATGTAATGATGATCCGTAAAGCAATACATTTCAAATAGGGAATCGAGATATTGGAAAACGTGGTAGGCCGTCGTGAAATTGTTTCCCCCACCCTAAACGAGTCATGGCACGTACATCCATTAATCCTTCAACCTACATATGCATTCAAAAAAATGGGAAAGTAGACAAGCTCATCACTCTTGGAATTTTTCTGCCTTTCCTACTCCTTTTTTCCTTGCCACAACCAGCATTTCTCAAATGCTCCACCATCAAACGAAAAAAAGCCAGGAGTTTCGGCTCTCTCTTTCTATCTGTTTTAAATTTTTTACTCTCCAGTCAGCCACATTTCTAGGAAGGGGATAGACATTCTCAAGGAATCTTTAATAAAGGTTAACTTCTCATTCAATGATACAATTGGGAAATGTGTGAATGA
This sequence comes from Sinodicranocentrus sp. ZH6, assembly GCA_027743935.1. NCBI lineage: Eukaryota > Metazoa > Arthropoda > Collembola > Entomobryomorpha > Entomobryidae > Sinodicranocentrus > Sinodicranocentrus sp. ZH6. Next base: position 156,987 of record JAHZNA010004925.1, on the reverse strand, counting down.
TAAAGCTCACCCTCTCTCAACCATTTTTATTCCACTAGTCAACCTAAACTCTATTCACAATTTATCACGAGACTGTCCTCCTTCACAAAATGTGTACATGACCTGTCCAAAATATTCTAAAAATGGGATTAAAAACTTTTTTTGAAACATTTTAAACTTCATTATGCACCCTGCGTTTCCTACAGCACACATAACATAATAATTCTCAAGATGAGATAAATTGATATTCTAATCTTATAAAGAAAGTGTGCGACTATAACCTCATTCCTCGTCTTTCAGAACGGGTCAATTTGTTAGCGAGAACTTATTCGATTGGATTAGTAGACTCATTTATAAAAGTATTAAAAAAACTGAGTAATACTCTCTTCCATCAAAGTAAAGTATACAGTAATCCAGTTAAAGTATGCTGGCATCTAGCTCCAGATCAAGGACCAATGATGATAGATACGCTTGGCTAAAAATCAAGATTTTACATGAATAATATGAATGATGATAACGAGGGGATCCTCTCCAAGACAAGTCGAGTGTAAAAGATGTGGCTACATAAATATAAGGACCAGAGTTATTATAATATAAAAAAACGTGGAGAAACAGGAGAAACCATTATTTTTCGTCTTACAACTACTTAAGCTCGTTTCGATGAATGTTTCTGACGGTGAGGTTTTGGACTGTGGAAGTAGCTGATTCATATTTATGCTAGTTTGTACCTCTTCCTTTCATACTTGAGCCCCTTCTCTCTACAGATCTGTTTTATCGTTCCTTTTATTCGACTCTACATCCCTTCCTACTCATTCCCTCCTGGACGGCTTATGTTCAAGGGAAAAATATACATATGTATATACCTATCTATTATGTACTCGGTGTGGGATTGAAGATGTTGCCCAAAACATATATTTCCCTCTTGTTGGTCGGCATGCTGTGAAACTTATTGATTTGGTGATGATAAAAATGAACCGAGCCAAAGGCCATCGTGAACGGAATCCCATAATTGAGCCAGTCGAGTCAGATAGATGGATAAAGGAAGAGGAAGGAACGGTAAAGAAGATGAGGAGGGAAGGAGGAAAAAATGTAAAGGAAGAATCACAAAGATCATGTTGTTGTGTGTTGATGTTGATGATCATCATCAGCAACAGCAGCATCATCATTTCCTTTTCCAAGCCATTGAAGCAAACCAACATGTATTTCTCTCTAAGATACTTGTTTTCTCCTAACTTGTTTTACTTGCTTGTGTTTGCGGGGAAGGAATCGGAAAACACCAAACCACGAAAAACATTTCTCATTCCGGATAAAAGAAGTGTATTTGCTTGGGATCCTCCTTTTTACGAAGAAAAAACTTGAAAGGACTGTTTTACAGTCGGTTTCAATCCTTAGAAGACATGAAGAAGGAAAAACTGGTGAATTCCACATCTTTGTTTAGTCAGTTACTCATATGCCTATAGTATATCAAAGTTTAATATTGTGTTGAGTCGGCTTAACCATTTTTCTATGCAGATAGCCACTTTTTTATTTGTCATGAGAGACAAGCCCCTTCTCTCCTGGTTGCCCAAGTGGAGAGCAATATTAGTCCAACATTGACGTATGTATTGTGTGCACGATGGCATGTGTGAATGAATCCGATACTTTTTACAGAAATAGATCAACCATCACAACCTAAGCCTTATTATGAGTGTATACAATTTTTGAGTCAACCAGACATCCACCAGAGATATACAAGGAGGAATACACAAGATTTTTTTTCGCCTTGAGGGAATTATCCCCAACTCGGCAACTATCTGCCTCTCTTTTGTATCCCTGCTCCCTTTCCAAAATCCATACTCCCACTACGTACACAACAGGGGCAGAGAATGTGTAACTTCTTCCTGACTAGATTTGCTGACTTTTTCTCTCTTGAGAGGATGTTATGGCGATGAAAATCATGATGTTTTATACAGCTCACTGGCACATATTTTTCTCGCCTTTTCTCCCTCTTATCATGCCATATCCAGTTGGTCGAGAAGTACACATCACACATGACGCTGGTCCATGTTGCATTGGATGCTTCACTAGTTTCCTCTTCCTTCTCAATAAACCAGCTCTCTCTCTCGTTTCCTTCTCTCCTCTCACCACAATGAACATACAGAAACTATTGTTTTCTCTCACTTCATTTTCACCTTTTTTCCCATCCTCGATGTAGAAAAAAAGTGGCCTGCGACCTCAAGAGAAAAAAGAGAAACAACAGCCTGGCTTCTCTCACTCTTTTTTCTCTTTTAGCTCAACTAACTTATGGAAATACAAATGGATTTTGTAATAGCCTTTCGGTATAATAATTTCTTACTTTAGGGTCGACGGTTGGGAGTGATTATGATGCAGTGTGAATGTACACGAGGTTTATCACTTGGGATATAAATATATGGATATATTTATGTAGAAAGTGAAAGGCTACTTTGTATTCGGCTCTAGTGCTTATGTATGTAGTCAGTGTTAAGTTCACACATACATTCCTCCAGTAACACATGTTATGCGTGAGCTTTCCTTTGTTTGTTGGACTCTTTCTCTTTTGCTGCAAGGCAAGGGTAAAACCTTTCTTGCTGTCTGTGATTCTAATTCTTTGTGCCCTTTAACATACCAAAAATCCTGGGTTTTTTTCCTACGTGGAGAGAAATGTGTATGATTACTATTCCAATAGGCTTGGAAACATCAAGGGAAGAGGGAAAAGCTTAAGGAAAAAAAGTGGATCGGACGAGAAAAAAGATGAAATGGAAAAGAAGAAAGTAGCCTTTCTTTTTATTGGGTTTGAGTTTTCTCTAGATACTCTTAACGATGGAATGAATTCAGTCTCCTTGTCTTGTATGAAGTAGAGAGGATACTGAATGAGAGTAGTATGTGGTGGTGGTGGCGGCACAAAGAGGAAAATGACTATAAGAAAGAGTGCAGGATCAGATCCTACTTTTATGCCCTACCTCAGCCACTTTTTTCTTCCTTTTTTTCTCTCACTTGCAAGACTTTGTTCAGAGGGAGAACACAGACATAAAAAGATGTGGGTAAAAGGATGAAAGCTTTATAAAGATAAGTCGTTGGACGAAATGCCATTTCAAGTTGAGAGGTAGGAAACAAGGATATTTTTGAAGGACCTGACAACCAGTCACATTTTTAGCCAGCTCACACAAGGAATCACACAAGGAGAGAAAACGTGTAACAAGTCTTCCGTCGTCAGATCTAGTTGATGGACATAAAAACACAAGTAGAAAATAAAACAACAAAGGAAAAGGGCGCCTAGGGATTTTCCCTGGCTGTAGGAGAGAAAAAAAATGGAGGGAGGCGCCGTAAGATGTACGAATAATGTAGAAAGAATGATGCATTTGTTTACCTTGGTGTTTGTTTGTCACTCTCTTTTCCCTCTACTTCCAGTTCTTTTCTCAGCTTAGGCTGGCCAGTGAATTTTTATTTTTTCAGCTTTTTCTTCCTCCTCTCTCCACCCATAAATGAGCAAATCTCTTTTACCAAAGCTCTCCCAAATTTAACCAACTTTACACACTTTGCTCTCGCCCTCATCATTCCAAGCAAAAGTTTCCTTTAGCAGGATTGGACGCTCAATGCTTTTTCCGCTGTAGTGGACAGTTACGGGTTTTCTTGTCTATAAAGCCCCTATCCAATTATGTTGTCTATACACGTAGTTCTCTCCCTCTCACCAGCGCAATTATGGTGGTTTGCACTTTTCAAGCACATCAAATGCTATTTCAAGCCAATTGACTGTACTTAAATTCAATTGTCCGACGACTCACTAAATCTTCCCGTTGTCACCGGTGATTCTCTGTTAAAAGCACAAAGAGTCAAGAGGATCTTCTCCATCTGTCATGTGTAACAGTCAAAGTGAGAAAAAAAATCCTTGGACTTTTCATCACTCTCAAACATTAATCAGTTTGAACAACAGCTTAGGCCAGTGTTATCATTAGAAGAGAGAAATATGGGGAATGTAAACATCATTCTTGTACATTTATTACACACCAAGCCTCCAATATAATTTACACTCGTGATGAAGTACTTATTCAATACAAACATTGTGTGTTTCGAGTACATCATCTATTATAAAAATCCTTAATGGCATCTTGTTATATTCGTGTATAGTTGTAAAACCATAAAAAGCCTGGAATCCCACGGGTTCAAAAGTGGTACAAGAAATTCTACAATTTTCAAGCACATAAGGGAATAATCCTCGAGTTGGGATAGGCACCTCATGTTAATCCCACCCGTCCGACTGTTGCTATTTATGATGAAGCTGTAGTTATGAGGATTTTACAATAGCTCTTATTGTTATGTCTTCCCACTCTGGGAGGAAGATTATTGGAGAGAGATGTGTGTGTCTTTGTGTGTGAGAGAATTATTAAACCCGGTAGAGTTTTGATGTAATGATTTTATTGTTTTATTTGCTAATGTAGATTATATCTGACAACGTAATTTATCCTAATGTACCATTCCTATCGTGTCTGCTTTCCCTCACCGTAACCGCACTCTCTTTTACAAGACATATGAAGATGGTAGGTGTTATAAGAATCTAACAAGAGGGAGCACGATTTTATGGCAATTGCATGCTAATCGTGTGATCATAAGAGCACGCAGGAAATGCTCGCACGATGTTGGGAGAAAAAGGCGTAGAATGATATTTTCCTCTTGAAACTCCAATTTATTTACTTTGGGTAAAAATATATATACATATATCAAGTGAGTATTATTTCGTATGTGTGTGGAAGAAAATATGGATAAAAATAAATATTGATGTTGGGCCTTTTTTAGTTGCATAATATACAAATTGTTATGATCCCAGTAACACAAGTAACGTTTATTGATCTAGATCCCATGCTCGGCAGTGAACCTTCTTAAGCGCTGTGCACACTGGTGACTTTCAGTTGTGAGCTTTTAGAAATATTGAAACCGAGATAGTGCTCTCCATGTTAAGCTTTTCATTTGATACATATATAATAAAAATATAGAGTAGTTTATATGACGTTATCGGTGCCGAGGACTTGACACGATATACATATGTATATGCATATTCATTAGCTGGCATGTTTGTTATTGGGTAAAGCCACGGAATTCGACACTTCTCACGTGCGTGAGCGGATAAATTGTGGAGCAAAGGAACACTATACTTTTCTCCATGTTTCCAGTCAGAAAAGTCAAATGAAACTTATCATTAGCTCAAGTGAACCTTTTAATTCGGGTTTTTGGTCCGGGGTTTTTCCCTAATTACCCCATAATTTATTCTACCGACTATGTCAATGTGTTCTTTAGAGGCGATAACTTTCCATTATTAGAACTTTCAGCTTTTCCCCTCACTTTATATAGGAAATAAAATATATATAAAAATTGTTGGAGAAAAGTTGTTGAAAGTAGTTGATCCCACAAGATCAATGTAAGCTTTAATCATCCTGTAAACGTGCGTGTGATTCACAATTTTTAAGTGTACAACAGCCAATCATAATTCGTACTGGTTGATCCCACCTAAAAAACTACAATCCTTCACTAAATATTTTTTTCTCGGAAATATTCCCTCCTCCCAAAATTTTTTTATGAAAAGCTGACTTTTAGTCAAAGTAGTCATTAAGAATCAAAAGACATTCTTTCCAAGAAAGAGGATACCTCTTTTAGAGCCTCATTCATTAGTGTCTTGGAGGATTTTTGTATTATTTTCATTTATACTAGTAAAAATCCCTTTGAAGAGGGTGCAGAAAAGCGGATGGATGGAAAGTTTTTTGTGGTTGGTACATTGAAAAAAGAAAGTTTCTTAAGTAGACACTAAAGGAGTCAGAGTACTACTGGAAATCTTATACTTACTCCATTATCCAAGTAAACTGACGACGCAACTGACTCAATGACTACAAGAAGGTAATATGCTATTGCTTAAGAGGAAAATGTGTAGGAGGAAGGTGAAGCACTATCTCTTTTGGAGTGGTATAGTGGTGTGTGGTGAAATGGTGGTAAGCTTGTTACTGGTTTTCCTCAACTTGTACTAGTGATTTGGGATTAATGACATACTAGAGTCTGCCGCTGTCTGTACATGTTTCACGCAAGTGTCTTAACATCCACAATATAATCTCCTCAGGTTGCTAAGTTTCATCCATACAAAATCATCCATACAAAGAGGGAAATACAAAAAAAATCTTACTCCGTTATTGGAACTTTTTCAAGACACTAATCAGCACATCATTCAAATCTCAAGGAGAATCCCCAAATATGCTCCTACTGCGGAAAACCTGTTTAATTTTTCCCCATCCAGAATCATTATTAATTGCAAATGCTGCAGAAAAAAAGTGATAATATGCTGTTGATAAATGATTGATTGATTGCCAAATCACTTCGACCGACTAGCCCTGTTTATTCTTTTAGTCTGATGTAATAACATAGTTTATACTTGACATTTCGTGATGAAGCTTTCTACACAAGGAGAGTCTCCAGCAGAGGAGGGAATTTCTGCTTGGAGGAAGAACACATGATTGAATGTAATTTAGGCAAGATGCATTTTTATTATTATCACTGTGGTAATTTTTACGTCATAATTTTCTGATCGGATCAGACCCTCTTGAACAGATTTACGATGCTGGAAAACATCACTTTAATGTTATACATCATGGTTGAGAGTATATCATGGGATATAATATGGTATTCCATGATATATATTTTTTAAGGGAGGAACTTTACCTGAATATTTGAGGCATGCCGGTTATGGCCCGCTAATTGCACTTTGTGAAAATATCCGTTTGTGGTTTCATACATGTAACCTGCTCATGGATGGATGTGTGTAATGCACTTATTTGTAAATCATTTACACACAATTATTTCATCTTCATTCGTGATGCGCATTCACGTTTCGCAAGAGACAACCCATTCATCTCCTCGTGAGACAAGACTCAAAAAAGTTTCAACCTGAGCTATGCGTTAGTACGTGTGATTAGGAATTGAAAAGGGGAAAACCGGTTGAGCAAGTGGAGGAATTTTTTTTCCTCGTGTAATTCGGGAAATACACAATCAGTAAATGGAAACAGAACTTGTGGTGAAATATGCTGACTTCTTCCTCACAACTTCCTTTCAATTGTCAAAAGTGGGCAAGATGGACATGGAGTTTATGCTTTTGTAGAACTTTTTGATTCCTCCAAACAACCATCCAACCGTTACAATATATGGTTTACAAGAAAACGATCCTGATCTCGACAAAGATATTCTTGCTCTTTTCCAGATAAAAGGAGAAGAGAGCCATTTCAAATGAAAATCTCAAAGCGTAGCGAAAGTCTTGCATTCTTGGTAGAAAGTAAGTCGCCATGGAGTGGATTTTATTTATATATATATTATATGTATGGAAAAAATACATCCGAAATGTCTGAGAGGGTTTGAGTTCCTAAAACCATAAACATAATATTTATGTCTATATTGTATGGAAAAAGTATTACTAGGAAATGACAGTTTTTTTCTTGTAATGAATACTTATCGTTATTACCATGGCTGAATGGTGGAACGTTTACATATATATATCGCTTATATATATATATATATATATATATATATATGTGTGTTCAATAAGCGTAATATAATATATACCACTCAAAGAAACTGCCAGTTGTCAGGATACTGCCGAGAAATACAAGACGGATTTTATTAACTCTGACATTGTATCTTGTCTGGACTTTGGTGAAACTTGAGCTACCGAAGTCCAAGCTTGTTAGCTTCTTTACGACTCCACTACTAGTAATGAAGGTTCAAGCGACACCAATTAATTAGTTGGTTTATTATACCTATAATATGATTAGGTAGAAATGTGAGAGTAGAGAGGAGAAAGAAGTAAATTAACTTCCACCTGGCATGACACTCTCAATTTGCATTGTATTGAAAAAGTGAACAGTAAACAGAGGACGACATGAGTGTACACGTGCATGGCTCTTTTATTGAATACACATGGGAAAGAAGGTCAATAGTGGATTCAACTCTTTTGTTGCTCCTTTTAAGCTCGCTCATTTACTTTTTGTAATCGAAATTTATTATAGGGGGCTTCAATTATGACCGTTTTAAAACATTTGCTCCAGCATCTAGTCCATTTCCTGGTGTACATTGAAGGTTTCTATGTTACTGGAAATAGTTGTTATTACCACACGAGTAAACTGAAATGTGCGAAAGTGGCAGTGCGCTGTCATTTTATGTCTTGTTTACATGTTCAAATCGTGAAGCCAAAAGGGCAATTAGATGTTTCATTCAAAACCAGCCATACAACAACTCATGCTATCCTCAATCTACATTGCGCACATGGTCTGCATATGTGTACCTTTTTATGTGTTGCTCATCCACAATTGTAAATATGCCTACGCATATTTTACAAAAATGGACAAGGACATAGAAAGAGCAAACATTCTCAAAAAACAAGTCAAATAAAGCACACGCGGTTGTTATCACACAAACTCCACTTATTGAAATGGACTCCTGTGGATTTACATCTCAAGACGTCAAGTATATTTGTCCCAGTACTCTCATCACCAAAACAACTTGAGCACTCAGATCTTTCAAAATGTTATTTCCTTTTTAGAATGACCATCATAACAGAGCATGGCAAAGTGTGGCACAGTTCTTACAAATATTTGCTTTTCCACAAATTGATGATTTACAAATCTCATTTTTATGCACAATATGAAAATATGAATAGTTGACTTCAACTTGTGCCCATTTTCCTTTTTTACCAGAGGAAAGGAATTTTCAGAAGTACATTATAAACTTGGGGTTATATCCTGTGAAAGGTGGTATGGTGAAGGGAAAGTTGCGGAAATGGAGTTCATAATGGCAATATCGTTCCCGTCCATTCCCATTGACCGAGGTCTAAGTAGAAATTATGGGATTTTAAAAGTTGCTTTGTCTCGCCCCACTAAACTTTTTCCATTCATTCATTCATAAGTTGAAGAAAGTGGCGAAAGTTATCACATCACACAAGGACGAATAGCTTTATGTAAGTTGTAAAGTCGCTACCGCGATCTTTTCAGATGGATGGGAATGGAATGTGAAAGCTTTTCTTTTGAGCTCTCTCTCTCTTTTCGTCTCCCACCCCACGCGTGTCCCACACCCGCACCACACTGTCATTACTCACATGTATTCTTTTGTATTTATACAGCTAACACAAAAAGTTGGCTGAAAGTCTTAAAATTTGTTTTCTCCATATAGTGCAAAAGTTTTTGTCCTGTTCCAATTCTATTTCACTTATTGTTCTCTTTCACCATGCCAGCATAACTTTTACTTTCATTTTGCCATCTTAGTCTGCTCCAAACATTTGCACTTTTTGAATATAATATTTATTTTTTTTAGTTTTAGTAGTTATAAATATAAAATAGTCAGGCCACACACGGCCACATTTTGAGCATACTGTCTCGTCAAGATTAGTTCTCTTTGAAAAACAGTTACACTTGGAGCATTACATGTGAGTAAAAAGTAGTCCAAAGTAAATGAAAAAGATTGTGTTGGCTTCATATGCAAAAGATGGACGCGTGTGGGCCATCTTTTTTTTGGTACCAAGAGGGCAAAACAAAAACAGTCAGATTATAACTTGAAAAAGAAGGAAAAGGGACACCATAATTTTCTAAATTCCCTTGTGCAACTTACAGAATCCAAATCTCCGAAAGTTCTCCCAAATCTACACCACCCATACAAAAGAGTAGCACACACATGAAGTTATATCCAGACACAAAGTTTCCAGAATGGGACTGAGAATTCCGACTTTTACATAAAATAATATTAGTCTCATTGTTCCTCAATCTTGTATTGTTCTGCACTACTTGAAGTTAGAAAATAGCAATTTCCTTCAGCCGTTTAGCTCAACTTATGCAAACATATGCTTGAAGGTGGAGCACTTTTTCCTCTCGCGTAATACAAAAGGAAAGATTTCAGACACGTTTCCAGAACAAAGGATTATCTTGACAGAGGCATGTGGAGGACTTTTCCTCTCGCCTTGTATTTCATTTTACTCATTTATGGATGTATATGCAGCCAATATTATGCACAATGTATGCATGCATCCAATTTTTTTGTTATCATGTTAAGAGCTACATTTCCCACAAATTTCTCCCTTTAAAATATCGCCATCCCTTCAGTTCCGCACAAATGGGTGAGGAAAACACTGTAAAAGAATCTGTGCATGTAACAATGTCTCATTACCACAATTGTGGCAATCAAACGAGACTGGCCTTAATTTGTCTTCATAAAAATGAGCCAAATGTGATACTAGCGGTGGTCGCTGGAAGGTAGCTAACCTTAAGGATAAATTACTATTTTCACGAATATCGCTCTTTCTCGCTCACACGGCGTAAAGTTGCCATAAAATGTGCCTAATGGAGAATGAGGGCGAGAGAGAGGCATCTGCTGTGTGCAGTTCCGTTTCGGTCGTAGATATAGAGCAAGTGTGATAGGTATGTTCAAAGCTTGACATGTTTATGTTGAAAATAAATCCTCGTGTTTTTACAGGATTTGATGCGGATTTTAGAGCCGGTGAAGATGGCTGAGAGTATGAAATGGTTAGATCAACTTTAGCAGAGAAATGCTCGTTGTGGTGGTGCATTAACTTGCATAACATTTATTGCCCTCCTCGTCTTATTGTTTTCCACGCAATCACTCCAACAAATAAATTTTCAAATGGGGTCCTTTTCCGTTTTTTATAGAGGAGAAAAATACTCCCTGGGTTTCATTACTTATAAAACAATATAAGCCAAGACAAATGGCGGTGCGGTGGTTGGGTTTGTCGTGGAAAGTTGGTGGGAGAGACGTGTACAGCTTCTTTCTTTTTTATCCTTGTGAATATGTGCGTGAAAGCTAGTTTCTCCTTTATTGTGACCAACTGGGTGGACACTTGGCTCTATGGTGCCTATCACTTTCAACTTTATTACCCTGCAAATTACATTGTTTCTCTGGTTCTCTGCTCCGATCCCAAATATCTGCCCATATTTCCTGCTTGAGTGATTGGATGTAAATAGCCAACCCCCAAATTAGGTTCCATGGCGCTTTTAGTCACGTTCGCATCTTATAACGGTTCTAACAACCGTTGTCCTATACATAGAGCAAATATATTAGACAGAATGGATGAGGCTGATCTTCAAGAAAAAGTATAAGACTGCCACTTTGCTGCAAGGAAAAAGTGGTAAAAAAGATGTTAAAATGTTGGAAAGGTTTGCAATTTCGTATCCCTTTTCCCCACCATGTCTTACTCTTCAATAGAAATACATATGTAAACGGAGAGAAACGATTTAATCTTGACGTCAAAGTTTGAACAAGCCATTTAAAGGGTTTTTTAAAGGTATAAAAAGAGTGGTCTTGGAAAGGTAAAATATCCAATTGATTTAGGGAGTAACCTTTGTGAAAGGATTTTTTCTGGAAAAAGAAATTCAAATGGTGAAGTGGTACTTGGATTTTTTTTACCCAAAATTACTTCAGATTTTCTATAAAGCTACACAGATTACATTTAGTATGCTATTGGGGCATTGTAAATTAATCTGATTTATATGTAAGAGTTCTCAATATTGAAAATAGTAAATTTTCCTCCTTACCTCCTTCCAGACAGGGAATTTGTTCATTTAGCAAAGGAGAAATACGACCTAACTTGGACTTGGAATCTTGCTCAGAAGATTTTTTCTTCTTCTGGGGAAAAAATAAACCTTCTATTCATTCTGATTTCTCAGAAGGAATCCCAATCCGAACTGCTTTTCCTTTTCATAATCCTTTCTTGTGGCGAAGAGAGAGGATGGAATATGGTAAAGTGTATTTGTATAGCATGAAAAAAGTACATTTTCTCCCGAACGAAAATTGTAAGAGGTCCTGTGGGATTTGAGAGCCGCAACAGAAGGCCATTATATGGCTCATGGAAGTATTCGTAACACTTTTCCCATTTGTACTATCTTTACTTTCGCTCTAATTTCTCAGCTTGGAGAGCTGGAATAAGCTAACTTCGTGTGATGATGGTATGGCAAGAATATATTTATGATACCACTTTTACCACTTGCGGTTCCGTGGGTATATGGATTCAGGAAGTGAAATCGCAATTTGATACGTTAACGTAATCATAGGTTTCTGCTGACCTGAGTAAATTCCCTCTCATATCGTTTGAATACATCTGGGTACATTTGCCTTTGTGAAGGATTTGATTTGTTTTTTTGGAAATAATAGGAAATTGGCAGAAGAATCTAGACATTACAAATCATTTGCTGTTAGCTTTGTAAATCAGGGTAATGCAAAGTCGCAGTATGTATGTTATGATTATGAAGACATTGGGATATAAATCCCACTAAATATCGTATTTCTATACTCTTACCTAACTTTTATGATAATAGCTGTTGATCAACTCGAGTGGAATGATGTGAATAAAGTTTGTATTTTTTGTTTGTTTTGCAGTCGATTAAGCAACAACCGGTTACGGAGCATCCCAGACTTACTCTTTGCGAACAGCCCGAATTTAAACAAACTGTAAGTTTTTATGATTCTACATCTTTATTTCTACATTTTACTCCACGTTCTGTCTCCAGGCTAGATTTAGAAGATGGGTAAACCGGATGTGATTTTGATATAGAACTTTTGAGCATTATGAACCGCCTTTTCATTTATGTATGTACGTGTACAACTCAACTAAAAAGATTTTCGGGAGAGAATGTTTATTTAGGTAGCGTCTTGAAAGGAAAATAATCCAATTTGACGGATCCCACCCAATCTGGTAACTGAAAGTGTAATGCTATCACATCCACCTGAAGAGGGGGGAATCTGAAGAAGCATATCATTTAAATGAATTGGCAAAGGAAAGGTTGAATTCTTGAAATACTTGGCAAATCACTTCTCATCATTATAAAAACTTTGTATTTTACCTAAATTCAGTGCCAATATGTCTCCTGTAGTTATGATTCTCTGACGACGCTGGCACACTTTTTGTGTACGCAAATTTACGCTTTATAAAAGTGTGAAGGATTTACGTAGAGATTAAAAAACACTAATTAGCTACAGCTACGCAAGTTTACAATTGAGTAGGAAAAGTGACTGGTTTTTAAAAAAAAACTAGTTGCAATCCAGGAAACGAACAAAAGTGTATTTAGAGTAGGACAATTGAAAGAGAATACGTGTATCAAATCCTCTATTTACTTTATACACACGTGGAGATATCTGGTTCAAGCATGGGTGCTTGAGGGAAGAGACGCGGAATTCATTATTTGTAATTGGAACACGAAGCATTAAAATAAGGAAGTGCTTGTTGTAAGTGAAAGCAGAGTAAAACTCTTTGCATGTTGATTAAACTTGTGTGAATCTGCTTAGCTATAGAATCGCAACGTTTCATATACTTACTTCCAGTGTTTCATGATTGAATGATTTTAGGTGTCAATGATCCTGGTAAATCGGAAAAGTGCTTACATTACAGTAACTTATTTTCATTTCAAGCGTTTCACCCGCCGTCATCTAACTTATGAAGGACTACTTGAATACTAACAAGTTCAAAAGTTATCGGCGATTTATCAACACAAAACGAAAAGCTGGTTGGATTGTCATTGTTTTATAAAAACAAGATCATATATATGCCTTTGAAACTTTGTCATGATATGGTTTTTCGTTATAAATCTTGTTTAAAAGTAACCCTTCTACTTGCTCCAGATTTAATCCTAAAATGATCCTCTTCACGTTCCTCAAATGAATTGGCATAAACCTGTAAATTTGTCTTTTGTAAAGGAGTCCTGTTAATTATATATGTATTTGGAGGGCAAGATATGGAAAAAGAAATAGAGATAGACATGTGTGGCCGAAAGTAGAGAAATAAGTGTGATATCGGTAGGTGAGTTGTTGTAGTTATACGGTGCCAAATAGCGTTTATCTTCATTTCCTGCATCTACTCTCCTTTTTCCCTCCTCCACTCTGTTGTCACTATTTAGTGTAATTTATGCTTGTTACGTTACTCCACAGTATCATCAGCAGAGAACATAAATGACTTGAAGTGAGTGACGAGAACTCCCTCAATTCCACACCTTTCATACTGCTACGCCTAGGAAGAGCAAGTTTGTAAAATATTCGAGTTTATTTAGTCATGCACATTAGTAGAACATGTACATTTACTGGTGAGTCTCTCACAAGCCAATTTTTGTTACTGTCTTGTTGACAAAACTTGGGAGCAACTAGGGCGCTCATGGTACAAGCAACGGGGTTCATTATGAAGTTTAGAAAAGAGTTTATTTCTGTACGAGAGAAGTGATTCTCCTTTTCATTCAACTGGAATATTTTTTGAATGATAAGTGTTAAACCATGTGAAGTAAATGTGTAAACACTCAAGTTCATTTGCTGGAGGCACTCGGGCAAGCTATGATATTACTCATGTGTACTTAATACTCATCATACAGTTTAAGCTCTACTTTTTACTCTCTTTGAAAGAGACTAGTAGAAATAAAAGAACGCGGTGAGATTTGCATGCAGAGAGAGGAGAGAGAGGATTTTTAAAGTATTGAAATTTATTAACGAAAAATCAGTCAGCGGATAACCGTTTCAAGGGCAACCTGTACAGGAGAAACATACAGAGTGATTGAAAATGGGTTGTTATCATCATCAGCAAATACAATTTTTGCTGTAAACAAACTCTCGTCGTAGTAGACTAATTGAAGAAACCTTTATATGGGGAAAGGTGACTAATACGTTTATATGATTCGTTCATGTGGTTATAATTCCCATACTGTATGTTGCTGCTTTCACTACCCTGCCTAATCGCTTTTCCACACTGGCACACATTGAGTTAGCTATATTTTGGAAAGATAATTGACTCTTGGTAGTAAAATCCTTTTTTGATTGATCATAATGCTGTTGTGAAGAGAAACATTCAACATTCCCAACTAGCTCGTCAGGATAGTTTGTACGTACGTGTGTGTGTGTGTGCAAGTCGCATATACTGACGTAGAAAGGGCGAGATTAAGGAAGCAAACGAGGTCCTGCTTTTTATGGGATGTTAGACATTATTGAAGATAAACTTGTTTCAAGTTAACGTTTTTATGAAGCTACCAACTGTTCTTTTAAGTGGAAACAAACTCATGCTCCCAAACGATCTTGTGTTTGATGTGCATTTAAGGTGAAAATTTGATTGAAACTGATAACAGTTTTTACAAATTAACAAAATTCCTCTAGCTTGTTCTCGCGTACACAAAGTGGAACCGTCGTGCTCCTCTTGCTACACTAAACTCGAGTTGTATTGAGGATATCAGAGTTGTCGTAAATATTTAAGCATTTAATCACAAGTGTCAACTCCCCTTATAAAATATAACAGGGCAGAAATGAGAGCTGTAGTAGATAGATAGGGATTTTACTAGATTTCACGAAATTGCGTAAACTTTGCCAAACTAGCGGAATGGACTACTATGGACCGTTTACAGTCTCAGTTTTGGGGGCGACATTGGAACGTGATACGATAGGATCGCGGCAAGTATAAAAAACCTTAGAAGAAGATAAAAAACAAGAACGTTAGGAGCAGCAGTTGCCATTTCTTGCAAGTTTCTTGTTCTCTTCTTCCCCTTCGCCTACTAAACAACAAAATGCAATCAACTTTAAACTCGCTTCCTTTTTTTCTCTTCGGCTCAATTTTACTCATTAAGATTGCCGTAATGGATTATATGTCCCTTTGCACACCTTGTTTTACATAAACTATGGCTGCCTATCATGTTTCATTAATGACTTGTTCGTGCTCCTGATTAACGACTTTGTAGCAACGACAAAGAAGAGAAACATTTGCCAAGAAATTTATAATGCCAAGACTTCAAAGGAGTTTGGATGTAGAACTGGAACGACAAAAAAGATAATAATTGCAATCTTTCCAAGAATCTTTTTTTCCCCACAGCTGCATGCAGGTTGCCATCCCTCGGATAATGTTTCGTGTACAGAAGGAAAGTATAATTTTCTCAAAGATTGCTCTATGATGGCAAAATAATTGCAGTTTTGTCTGTCATGAAAAGCGTTTAGCAGGTTGCAATGACCACCAATCACGAAAATCACGTGGATCCTCTTTCATCCGCCATTGATGGGGAACTAACATGCACTACGGATGTATATGTATCCGTGTATCATAAAACTTAAATGCAATTCTATACCCTCTGGAGTTCATTTCGTTTGCCTTGAGTACAATTCTTTTTCCTCTTTTTTTGTATTCCATAGAGACCCAAGGATACTTTACCAGTTTTTAATGAATATTAAGAAATTAATTATTTTCTCCTTATTCTCAAGAGGGTAGGCCATCCTGAAAGTGTTTTTTTTTCGTTGAGGATATCAGTAACGCCTGTCTGTCTCGAGGATGATTTACGTGGTCGTTCCTTTACATTTTATATAGTTGTATTCCCACTCCCACTGCAGAGTTTATATAGTTATAACTATTCCATGATATATTGTATATTCACGTAGTTGAGCTAAATGGAGAGTCATCAATTTTGCAGAGAGAGAGAGAGTGCCGTCTAGCGTATTTAATTTTGAAGGAAAGCTTAAACAACATTTAAACATGCTAAATGCATGTAAATGTCCAACAATGAGGGCAACCCAACACGTGCATGAAGCAACCAGACCGGTGTGGTGCACCTCCACAAAGTTGATGAATTGCGTTGGAGTGGTGTAGCGTAATTCTCTCTCTCTCTCTCTCTCTCTCTGTGTTGATAATTCACTTGACTCATTTTAGCATGAGAGGAAATGGAAAGGATGTGTGCCATTCTTTCAACAATGGTTGAAAAGGATTTAGCCTAAGGAAAGAAATTTGTAGTCATTTCTGAGCTCACACATCTCCCCCACCCGCTATTTCCATTAGATGCACGTAATATCAGAGAGAAAGAGGTTGCTCAGGGATGTAGAGTTATTATCATATTTTGATTATTATTACATTCCATTAGTTGACTTGTTCAAGTAATTACTTGAAAGTTGAACTAGGTGAAGCAAAAAAAGTAATTGTCATGTGAAAAAAAGGAGCGTCGGTGTGGGGCCGAGCTTAGTGAATATATGACTAAATAACCGGAAAGAAAACATACTGAAGCTTTCCTTCTCGGTTGTAAGGACACGCATTTTTTTTGAATGTATAATGGCGGAATGTCGTCATTTCTGTAAAATAATGGAAAAGATTTCCATTTCCTGGCAAAGAACAAAACATATTAGATGAGAGCAAGACAGTCATTGCTTCCTTTTTCTATGCAGCACATTGGCTATCCCAAGGGATGGAACTTGACAAAGTTAGCTCTCAGCTCGGCCAGTCTTCCACTTTTTTCCATGTTTCTTCTCCTGCTCCTGCTCTGCTCTCGAAAAATACGTAGACAGCGGGAAAGACGTTACTAGGCCGGATATTGTGGGTGGAGAGGAAGATGAAAATGTTGGAGGATGAAAATGGAGACATGAAATCCCCTGGATGCCTCTGCACTTGTACGCTCTCTGTTTTAATAAGAAATTGGAGTGAGTCTTGTAAAGGTGGTAAAAAACGAAATCAGTTTAAAGCTAAAGAAAAAGGCAGGAAATAGACAGATAATAGGAAATAGACTAGTAATGCTTTGCAAACTACCTTCAACTTTGATTTTCTAGCACTTCTCAAGCCAAGGTAGATATTTGACTTAAAAAAGCCATTTTCCACATATCCCTCGGAAACTCATGTATAATGTAAAACGCAGCATGGTCTGCACACGAAAGCAACATGAAATAAGCTTTTAATAATGAGAAATTGAAGAATCATGAATATACTTATTTATGTTTGTACATAGCAGCTCAAGGAAATAACTTGTTTATTATATAAATATTATATTTTCTACTTATGAAGAATGATAAATTAGAATATGTGCATTATATCATGAAAAAAGATTAAAAAAGAGCAAACCTTTAGAAGTTTGTTTTGAGGTGAGTAGAATCCAAATTGGTGTATGGATATTGCGTATAAAAGGGAAATAAAGTAGGACAAAGAAGTCCATTAAAAAGGATAATAACTTCTCCCAAAGATACGCATCGCTATTCAGTAGGATAGTAAACGTGTGTGGTAGTAAAATGTCATCATTAAAAAAGAAAAGGCAAACAAGCAAGTTGGTTTTGGTGGAATCTCCAAAGATGAAACTATTCTAGGACAGTTATCAGTGGGAGTAGTCCAAAAGAGCCACTTCAAGGATCTTAATATAGAGGAGGATTTTGTATGGAACGTGAGTGAACCTAAAGTGTTTGCATTCTTGGCTTTGTTTATATTCACCTCTGTGTCTTTTCTCTTGTCTCGGTTCGTGAAGATGATACAGCCGGCCAGACAATATGCAATGATACTCATATCGCAACAATCATCAGCAAAACTACTACCATGCGCCACAGCCCACTGTGCCATATAAAGGCAGACCATGTAAGATTGTGACGTTGCACTAATTATATGCGTAATAGTATCCTCATTAATATCTCCTCCGGTTGGGTATACTAGTTAGTATGATATATATTTGGGGACTGTTGAGGACATCAAGTGGTTTGTTCGTGTTTGGAGTGCGGAGGAAATGCCACAACAAATCTCTTCATTTCGCCATATTTCTACTTCCCTAGGTTTCCCCGTCACTTTTAGCTCTGCAGAGGCAAAAGATGATAATAATAGAATTGCATTTTTTACTCGTGGCGACTCTAGCGAAACGAAATGGGACCGTTGGACTGGACTAAAAAATTAGTGGAAACTCAACTGAGAAAGCCAGCGTTAGGTTTTTAGAACAGAAGAGAGATTTGATTTGAGGACGTGCCTTGCCACAATCCAATTAGATTTTAGCAGAGTTTTGTGTGATTTTATTCTACGCTTAAATTTTTTCCTGTATGTTTACCTGATTGTGAGCAAAAGGGTGGAAAATGATTTGTTAGCTTTCCCGTGGGTTTTTCTTTTAAAAAGAAAGAACTTGTTGTAAATGGTTGAATAAATGACATTAATATTTAAACCGGCAACTTTGCAAAGAACAACTTGAACGGCTCTGTTTCACCCCATGTTATACAGAGCTAGCATAAGGTATGAATAAATTAACTGTGTGGATGTATCTGAAAATAAAATTCATAGTTGGCAGGAGACAAGTTGTAGTCAAGTGATCGTTTGAAGTTGAACCCTGGATTGACAAAATGACATAAAAAAGTGGTTAGACAAAAACAAGCTCAAGTGAACATTTCATCAGAAGCGTTGAGCTGCCACAACCAAATGTTTTTTTTTACTTTTTCCATTCAATTCTTTGAATTAATAACAGCTTCTTTTGCCTCAACACCCACACCACTGAGCAAGTATTTTTTTCCCAACATCAGATATAAAAGCTTTGCACTTGATTCGAATTCTAGAACCACTTGTAAGTTGGCTAAATAAGGTAAAGGTGGGAACCGTCACATTCTCGCATTTTGTTTAAACTAATCATTTGAGGAAACTGACTCGTTTACAAAATACCTTTGTTTCTCTGAATCACCAAGGAAATGTCATTGATGACAAATCATGTTAAAAACTGGTTGCATATTGCCTCGTTTACCAATCATGAAACCTGTAAAAGGTAATCGGGTTCTTGTGCCGAGGTTCAAGAATCATTTTGCTTTTTCTCCCTCTCCCAAGTTTTTCAACTTAGCAAGCCATATTTTTAGGAAATTTAGAGCTCACCCAAGTGCACGGCATAAACTCACATCTAGTTATATCCTTGACATGGCACAAAGGTAAAGTGCAGTTTATGAATTTAAAAGTACCACTAGCTGAATATAAAATGAAGGTGAAATTCCCACCAGACGAGTGTAAATGCAGGGTACTTTTGTACACTTTCCTCCTCTCTGACAGTCCAGTGGACCATTGTTGGAAAAGGCAAGTTTGCAGAAAACATAAATTACCTCGCTAACAACGGCATAATATTCTGCACGAAAAAAATTGTATGGTTTCGGTTTCTACCATATTTTCAAATTCACACCATACTGTACAAACAAGTTGTAGTTGTTGCAATCTGTGTAGCCTTTTTTCCTATTCTCTATTCATAATTTCTTGGGTACACACACACACACACATCCACCACACAAGTTTTGTATGCTTAGGAAAACTGAGAAAAATTTCCTGGAACCGTAATGGCCAATTCTCATATTACTCGAGTTACGCAAAAGATAATCCGATAGGGATATATCAGCCTGGTGCAATGTGAGAGGAAGCCAGATATCATTTCTACCACACCATCTGCAACAGCAGCTCTTAAATGATGGGGAAACGGAGTAAAAAGAAGGCGACACACAGAATTACATTAATAAGGGACTTTGGGATTGTCAACCGATCCACTTGGCACTTGCTCTGCTGACTTGAAGATATTTGATGATGAGCAACGGTGGCGAAAAGCATTTTTGTATGTGGGGCTGCTCCTCTGCTTCACTATTTATTGCTTTCATACCCCTCAAACTCCTCGTTTTTTTCTCTCTTTCGGCAACCAAGTTCACATGTGAATGCAAGTTCGGACATAAAAGTCATAATTTCTACGACGTGCTCGCGTGTGTTTTTAACAGCTCGTGTAGTAATGAAACAGTTTTTATTACAATGAAGATTCCAGCGCTGTGTGGCTCTTCCCTATTCATATTTAAGACTCCGTAAGGTATCATAACATGTTTCCTCTCTCCCAACAACCCTGCTACTGGTCTACTCGTGGGCTATGATGTGGAGGAATATGAGCATCTGTGTAATTCGATAATACTTCTTCTCTCGTGTTTTCCTTCTGCTCGGTTGCACTCTTACATTCAATATGAGTCGCATCATTATCCTATACATTATGTGCAGTTACAATGGCTCCACACATTGCTCGCTTCACACTTTGGGTTTGCCTTGTGCCAAAACAAAATATAAAAGAATGAACAGCTAGCACAGAAGAGCATAAATCTTTGTCATTTTTGTGATAGTCAACTAGGAAGCCATACGGAGGGAAAATGTTATGTAGTGGATCAGCATCCCGTAAATAAATTACATCTGGATGTAAATTGATAAACAACATGAGTTCATATCAACAGCGTATTTGACGAAGAGCATCAATGAACTCAATACATTTAATTGAAGATAATTCGGGAAATATGGATGAAAATTTTCATCTTCTCGTGTATACGTGATGACTGGTGGTATAAACATGAAAGTGTACTTTTTAAAGAACCTCATTGAACCTGAACCTGATCAATATTACATTCCGTGGGAGAATATTATGCTAAATAATGAGACAAAAAGTGAGTTAGCTTTTGCTTTGGGAAATTGCGGTGGGAAGAAAATTATGTCAAATGATGTAATTACGTATATTATGCATAATCAGATGTTGTAAAGAAATATAAGTAGCGACAGGGAAAGCATAAAACAGCACTCTAGCTGTGCGTTATAAATTGTAAGGGGTGATGGAAGCTTTTTAAAAAGAGAATCAACGGAATGGGGGAAAGGTGCTTTTTGTTACACAAGCTCCTTCATTTCAATCCCATTCATCAGTTGTGCAAAAGATTCACAAGAATCTCTTTCTTGTAGAATTACTCGTTCCAAAAGAGTGAGCACAGGTTATTTAGAAGAGTGTTCCATGCGTTAGGGTTGCTTGTATAAAGATTACTTTCTCAACTCGGGAAATGAGAGTTGACAAGCTAGCAAATATAGAATGGAGGATTGCAAAGTTGGTGACTATATATCTAGATAGCTTTCTCCAACAGTATTTTATTTCATCTTCCCTCTTATTGCTTTCCGCTGACAGATCATTCTACTTCACATCACATCAAATAAACTTATAGACTTTTGCGTTTTGTACTACCGTTAGCTTAAATTCACATCTTTCCATCACTTGTCCGAATTGATCAGGATTTTTCCTCGAGTAAGGGGAGCCGTGTTGGAGAAGCAGGCTTAAGTTTTCTTGATAGTAATGTAAGCTGAACTTCTTGTATCATGTTGAGATTGGAGACACACTAATATACAGACATTTTCTGTGATTACATTGGGGAAAGCGGAGTGACTAGATAGGGAAATGTTTTCTCGTGGGAATTTCTCACAATTTTATGAGTCTTTGTAGTATTTCTCAAAAACCTAATTTGAAGATCGGTGAACAGGCTCTAGCTAAAAAGGCTCGTTTCTGTTGTGTCATAATCAATGTTTTCTGCTTTGATGTCAAATTTACCTGATGTTTCCATTTACTTGTGTAAATATCCCGGAATTGAGTAATGGAAAATTTGAAGAATTGCTTTTTGCTGAGGGTTTTTACATTTTTATTCTGGTTTCTCGGTAATTTGACAAACTATAATAAACTAGTTGTAAGAAGATTGGCAAACAAGAATTTGCAATTTGCGAATTTCGTGGAAAAATCAAGTAAATAGTTTTTGTACTCTTGGAATGAGTTTTTAATTTAATTTCATTTTAATTACATTTATATGCATCAAGGCAAGTTATTCAAGTTTCAAGATGTGCTTTCAAGTGTTGTCGTGTTTTGTAAATAAGTCATCTATGCTGTTACCCATCTTTAGCATTCCAAAATTCATTTAGATGCAGAATGTAAGATTACATGTTTGAATTGGCAACTCATCATGCTATTTTTTTTACAGCGACGTAAGCAACAATCATCTAAACGCCATCAGAAAGAGATCACTTCAAGGACCGACATCACTCAAATCACTGTAAGCAAATTTAATTTTAAACTCTCCACGATATAAGAGCTTGTTGGAGTAAAAGGCAATTTAAATCTTGCAGCCTACTGGATCACAACCAAATCACATGCATTGATGAAGCTGCCATAAGACCTCTAAAAGATTTGGAAATTTTGTAAGTCAAACTGTATCAAATCCCGTCCATCCCCTATGGATATTTCTAAAACGGAGTTTCCTTCGCAATCCTTTGAATGTACGTTACAGATCTTTGGACCATAACAATCTAACATCCCTTCAAAGAGGAATGTTCGATGGTGTAAACAAGCTAAAGCATTTCACACTAGGTGACAATCCTTTGATTTGCGATTGTCACTTAGGCTGGTTTTCCAACTGGCTAAGAAGCGCTCCCCGAACGACTTCCCAGCCCAGATGCAATTCTCCTTACCATCTCAGAGATAAAACGCTTGGAGAAGTTACCGAATCAGAATTCAAGTGTGCAGGTAATTCATAAAATTATATTGGACATATATACGATTCCATCTGGTTATCCATACTTTGCTTTGCGGCTGGGATACTCCAACATACACTTCTTTCCAAACGCATTTTGATAGTTGTTACTTCCTTTCTTTAGTAATAAATACACTTTAGGATTTGGACGACTAGGGAAATGTCAAAAGCAGGGGATGTTAAGAAAGCCATCTAGAAAAGCTCCCCTTTTCTAACGTTTTGAGTGCTGTTAACAACCTTGAAAATTTCCTTTTTCCAAAGAGGGGAAAAATACCTTGGATGGTATTTTTTGCATTATTTTTTTTTGTTTTGATACGAGAAAAGTTGAACATGCTACTTATCGTTCAATATCCTGTTCCCATATTTACTCCCTATTTTAAGATCAGTGAGGACAAAGAGAATGTGAATGTGTGTGTTGTACACATTTCCTCGATCGTTCAAATCTTGAAGAAGAAAGAGTCCTATTTTATTTCCTCTCATTGTATAGCCCTTTTCCAAATAGCAGCATTGTTCTAATCAAAACGAACCAAAAACGGTTGCCTCCATTCTCAGTGAAAATTTCGTTTAGGATACTGATTTGAGGGGAAAGGAGGACCCGGATATTGTCTCCGTTTTCACAATAAAGCATCAAATAGCCCATACTTCATTTTCAAGCATCTTCCCCTTCAAAGGCAGAAGTCAAAGGGAGTAATAAGAAAGTATGATGTTGAAACTTGAAACAGAATTTATTTCTCGGAACGGAGGCTCCAGGGTGGGCTTGGGCCTTTGTCTCCTTTTGCATTAATACGCTCTACATATATATGCATATAGTATACAGAACTGCATTGGGTACGCACAATTTAAATGATGATGCTTGAGAAAACCATATTATTCTTTGACGTTTCATTGTTTCAGTTTAAATTACCGATTGAATGTGAACATTTCTGATAGGAAAGTTGCTTTCGTTGGGAAAAATATTCTAAAATGTTTAATAAACTTTTAGGTGTTATCGAGCGCACGTGGAGCCACTGTGGGGGTGACGAAGAGTGTCCTCATCCGTGTGTGTGTGCTGATGGTGTCGTTGACTGTAGGGATCTTACCCTCAAGCATGTTCCAGATTCTCTTCCACACGACGTAATTGAACTGTAAGTATTGCTTCGCCATTTATTTGACCATTTATAGTGCATTACCAAAGCATATTTCGCTAGAAGACCAACCAAAATGCAAAAATATACTCTGGTTTGAAATACCACGCGGAAAAGCGAAAAAAGCTTCAACTCTTATCTTCTCACAGATAAATGCATTTTTTTCTCGAGGATTGATTTTCTATATATATTTTTACTGCTTTTTTGCTAGGCGCTTGGAGCAAAATGAGATTGCTGAGATTCCACCAGGAGCTTTCACTCCTTATAAACGGTTGCGGCGGTTGTAAGAAAATTATATTTTTTCTCTCGAATTTACTTCCCATAAATAAATAATGCATGACTGATAGATAACAATACAACGGGGAAATTTATTCTCCCACCTTTTTTTCCAGGGACCTGAGTAATAACATTATCCAAAAGATTGCAGTGGACGCTTTTAAGAATCTGAAGTCATTGACGTCCCTGTAAGTACTTCCTTTTTTAACTTTTTTCTCAATTTCACATTGTTCCCCAAGAGTAGATGAAAGTAGCTGTTTAAAAAAATAAAAAATCCCATTCAACGCACCTATTTTGCGATTGGATACGTTCCACAGCGAAACTACAATGATATCTCACATAAAGTGCGTGTATATATACATATATGAGGATGTGAAAATGGTGACATAAAAATATGGAGTGTGAAGCCATGTCGTACGCATAGTTATTATCCTGATAAAAAGTGCAGAGCATCGAGGCTGAAATAACGAGTCTACCAGAGGGACTACATTTATCGCACACAATCCCACCAAAGTAAAAAAATAAACTATTTACTACAAGATAACTATTTTGTGGGTTTTCAATAGAGTTCTCTATGGAAATCGCATCACCGTGCTTCCTCCTGGAATATTCCATGGTCTTACGTCTTTGCAACTACTGTAAGATGCCAACCGTTTATGATTTATTGCATTTTGATGAGAATCTAATTTGCATGATAGTGTTTTCTTTTCAGTCGCTCGCTCGCTTCTTTCAGTAAAGCTAAAATAAAGTATAGCTTCATGGGAATTTGAGCTCATATCTGTTTCACACAAGGATATTGTCCCATCCTGTATCAAATACTTGCTTCTAGTTCTTTTTCCTCTTCTCTTTCACACAGCTAATGCTAATGTACCAGTTATTCTTCTCCCATCAAATGTGTACAAGTGCTGTAATGCTAATTAGCTAGGAAAAAATCTTAAAATAGAACTTCTCCCTAAGACATATACCTTACGTTTATGACTCTGGCAAGGGTTCATTGTTATCATATTAATGATCCTTGCAGGCATGACGACTTCACAAAGAGCGTAACAAATGTCGAACTTTTTAAAGTATATATAGAGACTGTTGAGAGAGAAAAAAGTTTGCATGATGACCTGAAACTGGAAATAAGCCGCATTAAAATTTAGCATTGGAGCAGGCATTGAACTTTGAGAATACGTTTTTGACTAGAGAAAGTAAATATCTACGCTAATTAGTATTTCTGTAGTAAAATGTCATCAGGCTTGTACATTGTATTAGCAAAATTAATGGATTCTTGTTACTCAAACCACATACATTTAGGGCGTGTGGTTGTGATGCTAATGGTGAAGCAGAGAAGGACGGAGTTTTTTTTAACAGAAAAGTTTTTTTTGCATAACTTACTTACGATCACATAGATTCATGTGTTTCCTACTTATGCATAGAACAAGCTTAATAATATATGCATAGCGAGGTGTACACGAAGACTGTTAACTTTTTTCTCTTCATGCTATCAATTTTCAGTGTGATGAATGAAACGGAATACTTTTGTTTCTAGTTTATATATATGTCACTTATAATCAATGACGCGTAAAAACTTCACTGGAACACTGTTGACTTTATAATTACGACATTTTACTTTTCCCTTCAAGAATCTTACTTGTACACTAATGGTGAAGGAGACGGTGTGGCTGGGAGAGGTTGTTGAAAAGTTTTGCTGTTGCTGTGTAGAATGATACAAATGCTCGAGAGTGTGTTTTGCTTTTCTTCTAATGTATATTTCTGCCAATTAAAATCCGTCAAATAGTTTGAATAACTTGCATGCATTGACGAGCTCATCATTCCTAGCAAAAGTTGTTTCCTGCAAGAAGGTGTGTATTATATGCCTTTTTTATCTCGTTTTTTATAGATTACTCAACGCCAACAGAATCACTTGCGTAAGGAAGGACACATTTAGAGACTTGACAAATCTCAATCTTTTGTGAGTACATTGAAGTCGTTAGTAGAAATATTTGAAAAAGTTATAATTGAAATTCACACAGATGTTTGTTTATGTTATACTTGAACTTTTTTTTTCCTTGTAAATATTTCAATTAAATTGGCAATCCAATTTGATGTTGTTTCCAGTAATTTTGGAAGCGTCATTTGATTATCGTTGCTTTAGTTATGTATAAGCAATATAATAGTAAATTATATTGGGAATGTTGATATTTTTCCTTCCAGATCTTTGTACGACAACAAGATCCAAAGTTTTGAGAATGGGACGTTCGAACCTCTTCAAAACATCCAGACTTTGTAAGTTGTCATAAGCTGATACTGTTTCTCTAATAGTATTACATAATTATGTAAGATGTATGAGCGACAGAGCTGTCTGATTCTGCAGCTGAGCAAGATCCTTTCGTCAATTCATGTTATGTGTATATTAAGGAATATAATGAAGGAAAATCCCTCTACTAATGTTAATTTGCAGGCATTTGGCAAGAAACCCTTTCGTTTGCGATTGTCGACTTAAATGGCTCGCCGAGTATTTGCACCATAATCCTATTGAGACATCTGGAGCGAGATGTGAAGCTCCCAAGAGAATGCAAAGAAAGCGCTTGGCATCCTTTAAGGAGGATAAGTTGAAATGTGTGTACTTGACTCTCATTTACTACTTGATTTTCATTCCATGATTTCTTGCGTAACTCCAATTTTGGAGCGGATTCCGATGAAATGAAGCTTTTCACAAAAAATATATTGTGCAAGTGTGATGACATACTTTGTACACAAAAAATCAACTTTTTTTTGCCTATTTTTTCGTAGGCGATGAAGCGGAAACTAAAATGCTGTTTGATGAATGCTCGGATACAAAATGCCCTGTCGAGTGTGTTTGTGAAGGAAGCACTGTTGACTGTTCAAATAGAGGACTTCAAGAAGTTCCCAAAGAGATACCAGAACATGTTACCGTATTGTAAGTTACTTGGAATGATGGAAATAAATATTTTTAAAACGTATTTGGAACATTTGTAGTCATCATTTTATGTAAATGAACCACACTGGACAACCTTACAGACTGAATGATATTTATGCCCAATTACATTCACCAACTCTTATTTGTAATCCTTTAAAACACACTTTCCCTTACCATTTTCAGGAATATGTCTGGAAACGATTTAAGCCGTGTGAGAAACGGATGGATTCCCAAGTTACCCCACCTTCAAAAGCTGGATGTAACTAGGAACAGGATTTCTGCGATTGAGGATGGGTCTTTCAGAGACTGTGCTGCATTGCAAGAAGTGTTCGTAAAATTCAGATAAAGCTGAGATTTCTTAATCTTAATAAAATGAACATTGAGGTCGTATTGCAATTATGTTTTATCAAAGCCTCCACTGCATTGCAGACCATCACATGGTATAACAATCCAATTAAGAAAACTAAAAGTCCGTTAGCTACAAAAAATTAGCTGGATTGCATTCAAAGAGCAATTTCAACAATGCAAAACTATTAAATTAGTCGTGAACTTTCCAATAACAATCTTTTCCAAAACTTCTATACCAGAATTAAACACTTAAATAGAAGATCATAAATCATCATCTATGATACATATTTAAGAGCTTTTGTATAGTCAAAAGTGAAGAGAATATGACTTTAAAGTATTCGCCAAATCTGCTCATCTCATATTATTACATCTCCGTATCCAAAAGAATCTTCCAGTAACGGCGAACATTCTCCAAGTTTGCTGCGTGTAAACTCTAAAAGTAAACTTGCCACACATACGTAATGATAACTTTGGAGTCCACAACGTGCCAAGTTTGGCGTGTGCGTTGGACCCAGAAAGCTTGTATCTTTGCCGAGTTTTGATGAACAAGTTAGTAGCCATCCCAATGAATAATTCAGTTAAAAAGGAAATGCAAAATGGTAGGGAAATATGAATGAATTCATTAGATCCTATCTGAAGTTTAGCCCTTTTTTGACAACATGGATAGTAATACCTAGTAAAAGTTTCAAGAAGTAGGCTAACAACAATGCCATGCGAAGTTAGTAACTTGTGCATTTATAATTACGCAGTGCATTTAAAATGGATAGAAGAAAGTAAGAATATACCTTGCCTTGCGTCAGCAACAGCAACCCTTTTCATATTTAATAGTGTTGAAACTTGGTATATGTCATTGTGGAGCTGCGGAAAACAATATAATTAAAAGTGATACTGATACCTGAATATTATATTTCCTTGATTAAATTGCACGCCTCATATATGAATACACCTTCTTTTTATCTTAACGATTTCGCGAAAGTTATTCCATCAGAAAATCCTTTGTGTAGTAGGCTCTAGTTTCCTTCCACAAGAATGGCAATCAAGATTTTGCACAAAAAATATAAGTATCATTTACAAAAGTTGTGTATTCTTGTGTATTTCAGAACTCTGACTGGGAACAAACTAAAAGAGATCAATAACAAGATGTTCGTCGGTTTGAATAATCTAAAAGCTTTGTAAGTGTTCATGCAAATAAATTGTATTTCTATATTGTATTTCTCGAGTGTTTTAATGATGTAGGTAAACCTTCGCTGTAAAATGAAAGTCCTATTTGCAAATTAATTACAAATGTGATTATTTTTATCATATGCTTTCCGTTAAAATCCATCTTATGAAGTTTCTTTGAAAAAAACAGATGACGAAGTTTTACCGAATTTTGAAGCTCTTTTTCAAGTATAGATTGTATTCAACGACAATTCGGTGAAATAAGCTTAAGAGTTCCAGATCAGTGAACTTTGTATTTGACTAGTAGATACGTACAATGCGAGAGGGTTCGCGTTTACATTACGTATAGTAACAATAGCATCCTGATTGAATAGAAACTTTCTTTCCACAATGGTCGTTGGTGAAAGTCGAAATGAATGTGAGAAAGGGGAATTTGTAGTGTGTGGCTACACATGAAATTAAGGTTGACGTAGATAGAATCACCAAGTGTTGGAGCAAGTTTTGAGGAAAAAACATTCAAAATGTGATTACAGAAAAAAATAAACTTCATTGATTCCCTGTGCGAACGAGGAACTCAAGCTTTTTTGTCATGATTGGCCATATCCTACGAAAAAGGTTTATTAAAAGTTGTGTATTGTGCTGGATCTTGAACATTTTGACTTTGAAAAATGAAATTCTCTCATTCGTATCGTTTCTTCAGAGGATGGAAGCTCTGACAAGGGAAAAAAATAAGCAAGACGTTGAAAAATGACAAGTTTATATGTATGTCCTATATTTGATTTCAGATCTCTGGCTGACAATCAAATAACCTGCATCATGCCTGGGTCTTTCGAACATATGCCAAACTTGAAGTCCCTGTAAGTTTATTAAATTTCTGTCACAAAATTCTGCTACTTGAAAATTCTGCCTTAAGCTTACTTCCTACAAGGCGTGATGTTTACAGAATGCTTTCTTGATCGCTTTTTCCAGCAAGATAGCCTGTGTGCTATCCTGCCGTTGAATCGCCACTTTAATAGTCGACTCATAACTAGTTTACGACCATGATTGTGAAAAAATTAAATGCTGGGTTTTCGAAAATGTGTATAAGTAGTTTGACCCGCAGGGTTATTGGCGGATGTCAATTGGCAAAAACTGGCGCGAATGATTTGATTTTCTTCTGACTCAGTTTTCGTTGCCAAATGTCAATTAGTATTTGTTGGTTGGCTGACGGTTGATGAAAAAAAACTCTCATAGGAATAGCGTTGAAATTTCTAACTTCGCTACGCCAATTATCAATTAATTATTGTACAAGAGATACAAAGTAATCCTCCAATGTTTTACAATCATAACAGGTTTTAATGATCGAGTTATTAACTGTTTCATGTAGCCGTAAGCACAAACTTTTTGTAAAGTTATATTTTGCGAAAAAAGTCTTCCCCATGTTGCTTTAATTAATTCGACAATTTGTGTAGGCGATGATTTTTAGAATCCCAATTTATGATATTATTGAGCATGTTGCGAAGTTTTAGATAATGAGGAAAGGATCAAAAGCATTTTCTGCGTAGTTAAAGATGTGACGCAAGAAAGTAAATTGGAAGCACTTGGAAACTGGTTATTTGGTTTTGCTATTTAAAAATGTATCCCTTTATGAATTCGTCTCATGTGATTCGCTCGAATAATTAGCTGAAGTCGACAAAAGTTATAGGCTGGAGAGTTGTAAGTAATGATTTTAATTTCCGCTTTTACACTTGATGAAAGAACATGGAATGAGTCTTTTGAGTAATATAAAAGCGTAATTAAGAATTCTGCGCAAAATGAAGGTAGATAGCTTGATTAAATGACAAAAACTCAAGTTAACACATTTCATTCCTAATTCATATGGGTTTACTGCTCACTCACTATTCTCTCTTGAACATACATGTATGCGAAAGATTGATAATTTCCATGCAAATAACAATCTCAATAATTACCTGCAACTGTAATATCCAAACTTTTTACATAACAAGTATATATAGAACTGGAAAAGGTTTAGCTTGCAAATTTACGTAAAAGGTAAACGAAAATGTTGCAATTAATTGTAGAATTTTTGCTTGCAACGTGATATTCCTTTTATTACTTTTGCAAACTGTACTCCTCCAAGCAATCATTTCTAGCTTCATAAAGACGCTTGAAAAAAAGTAATTTTCATTTGTTTTTGCGTTCAGAAGGATGCTTATAACTAACAAAGAACTTTCAGATTTCTCTCGTGACAGTTTTGATTTGCGATATTGTTTTAGAAATTTGGACGGGAACTCATTCATCTGCAACTGTCATCTAGCATGGTTTGGAGACTGGCTTCGAAGAGAAGAAGCAATTCTCAGTACGGATGGACCCAAATGTCATGCCCCACTTCGCCACAAAGATTCTCTGATACGAAGTCTTCCTCCACATGAGTTCAGATGCACAAGTAGGAATTTCTATGAAACACACGTTTTCCTTTGAAAGAGGAAAGAAATTGTGAAATTTGATAACAACTAGAAAACTCCATTTTTCACAGGTGACGATCGTGGCTGCCTCGGCGAAGGATATTGCCCACCACAGTGTAATTGTACGGGTACGGTGGTATGGTGCAGTCGTGCCAAATTACGGGAAATTCCCACAGGTATTCCGCCGGAAACTTCGGAGTTGTATTTGGATGTGAACGAAATACAAAGAATAGACATGAGCCGCCTCGGTCATCTCAAGTATCTTACGAAACTGTGAGTTGTCTGAAAAGAAGCATTTATTTTTACAATACCGTCGCACCCCAACAGTAGTATGTTTCACCTGTTGTGATGCCCATCTTTGTGATATATTGACATGAGTGTGGTTTGTTTTCCTTTACGATGTCTAGGGATCTCAGCAACAATCAGGTCTCCATGATTTCAAACTTGACGTTCGCTAATTTGACGAAACTTTCCACCTTGTAAGTCGCTTGGGAGGGGCAATTACGAATCAACCTTTTCGTCTTTCCGCAGCCAAAAATAACAATGAACCTTTTACTCTTTACAGAATCATCAGCTACAATAGACTTCAGTGTATTCAGCAAGAGGCATTTGCAGGATTGGCTTCCTTACGGATTCTGTAATATTCTAGATTTGAGTACTTTAAAATGTAATATGTAGCTTGTGGAGTATGCGTTAATTTTTACTTTATATTCCTGTGGTAGGTCCGTTCATGCAAATGACATTTCCATGATACCAGAAGGAACGTTTCGTGACCTCCGTTCTCTAACTCATTTGTAAGTGGACGTCCATTTATTTTCGTTCATTCATTCATGTATGCATATTTTAATGATATAACGTGCTATGATGATTTCCAGAGCTCTTGGAGGTAACCCACTTTTCTGCGACTGTGGCTTGAAGTGGTTAGCCGACTGGGTAAAACGTGATTTCCTGGAACCTGGTATTGCACGATGTAGTGAACCTGAAACGATGAAAAATAAACTCCTGCTTACATCTCCTCCTGGGGATTTTGAATGCATTGGTATGCTCTCTTCATTTGGTAACATGAGATGTTAATGTTTTCAATAATGTGCGACAGACATTCATGCATTGAAATGTATTTGTTGTCCTCAAACTCTTGGCACTTGTTTTACATAAAATGGATTTCTCCATATAATATCTTTTGAGGCAATTTCTGGGCTCCAGCTACCAGTGACAAATTGTTAGATGTTCTCCGCAAGAAATGCAAGTCACTCTACGCTCCATGTCATACCCTTCATTTGCATTTTGATAAGAGTCGCGGAGCGCATCGGATGAGTTGTGTTCATGCATGCTCATTTCGTATTCTCAGCCAGGTTGAATTACAAGGGTATAGAAATTCAATCTGTAAGCTTCGTAAAGGTGGCTGACTGACTGCACGACCACCGCCACTGCTATTGCACGACTTTTCTAAAGAAAAAGCCTTCGAGTGTTCCTTTATCATGAGTTGCCTTTGCGAGAGAAGAAACACACAGCAACCACTATTTTACATTCCACAAGTTTGCTTGTCCCCATCTTTTGTAGTATTTTGTTGGTGTCGATTTTTAAGCTTCCTTCCCTCCATTTCACATTCACTTCACACCCAGCCAGATAGCTTCCTCCTTTTTATTTTTGTGGCATCGTCTCCTATATTATATTTTCACTCGAATTTCCCTTTTAACCGCAACGACGACCGCGACAACGACAAGTTTGACAGCCTTATGATATGAGAAGATACAGGGATAATTATATAACACAAAGTTTGGAAGGGATATCTGATATTTTATATAAAATCCAGATAATCAATATGTACTAGGATTCCAATATATTTTCTCCCTGTGGATACAAACTTTATTTCAGTGAAAAGTCACCCTTCTACGAACACTCATGCCATACTAATTTTTTTAGACGTAAACTTGAATAGAAATTATGGATACGTGCTTATGAGTCGGAATTTTTGAATAATCCATACAAAAATTCTTTCACAATGTAGATAACGTTCCATCCGCGATTAAGGCAAAGTGTGATGCTTGCTTCACATACCCATGTGCAAATGGGGCTTCTTGTGAAGCACTTCCGAATCGAGATTACCAATGCAACTGTGCCCCTGGATTCCATGGTCGTCACTGTGAGCAAGTAATTGATGCTTGCTATGGCCAACCTTGCATTAACCAGGGGACGTGCCGTGTAATGGAAGAAGGGCGCTTCAGGTTTCATTTTGATGAGAAAATACGCCTTACAAAGCGGTCTAACATGGTATAAGAATAAGCTCACACTTTTTTGTTTTTCAGTTGTGCTTGCCCTCCGGGATTTGTAGGCCATAGATGTGAAATCAATGAGGATGACTGCGTCCATCATAAATGTGAAAATAATGCAACTTGTATTGATCTCATTGGTCACTATACGTGCGAGTGCCAGCCTGGATTTATTGGTAAGGAATGCTTTGTCCTTGGCATCACTGCTATAAGTTTTAGTAACTACTGAAAAGGCTCATACGACTTCGTTATTTGTGAAACAGGTGAATATTGCGAGACGAAAATTGCATTCTGCACCAGAGAATTTAATCCTTGCGAAAATGGGGCAAAATGTATTGATCATTTCTCACACTATACTTGCGAATGCCCAGTTGGATTCGTTGGAGAAAATTGTTCCACTAATGTGGACGATTGTGCAAACCACATGTGTCAGGTATGATTGTTCATGTCAAGTTTTAGATTTATAATGTTTTCACAGCATATATGCTAGCTCCGTCTTGACAATTTCAGAATGGAGGATCTTGCGTTGATGGAATTAATGAGTACACTTGCCAGTGTACCGATGAGTTTAGTGGTCGATACTGTGAAGTACTTCCTAGCGTGGGAATGTTATATCCAAAAACATCTCCGTGCCAAGACAATGACTGCGTTCATGGATTCTGTTTTCTTCCTCCAGATAGTTCCGATTACACTTGTAAATGCACACCTGGATATTCTGGTGTGTTACTGTTTCCTACATTAATATACTTTCATTTACATTGTTCTTTTCACTTAGATTGAAACGAATTGAATGTTTTGTGATTCAGAAAACAAATACATTTACAGATATTTTCCACATTTTGTGTGTGAGATAATTATTTACTTTACGTATTGTGCACTTCAGCTACGAGATGATAGCGGATGGCGAAGAACACACCATTGAGCTGCTGGCTATAAGAAAGAATTTCACAATGCGAGTTGACAGAGGGAGAGCTCGTACAATTATTAACGATGGGGACAAGGACATGCTAAAGTTAACGACTCCATTGTTTATTGGAGGACTGCCACCAACTATCGCATCAAATGCTTTAGTTCAATGGCACCTCAGGAACAGTACTTCCTTTCACGGTTCGTAATATAACAATAATAATTCATATCTATATCTCTACAAGAAAAAACTTCTCAACTAAAGTTTTCATAAAATCGTGCAGGTTGCATAACCCTGCTGAACATCAACAACAAAAGGGTGGATTACACAAATGCCAAGCGTCAAACTGGTGTCGTTCCAGGGTGTGCCGCCGTCCAAGGAGAAGAACCTGTCATTAAGGACGTGTCAGCGGCCCAGATACAATCAACATTTAGCACAAAGACTAAAGTTGTCAAGGATGTTTGTAAGGATAACCGTTGTAAGCAGGGCAGATGCATCCCATCAAAGAATGGAAAAGATTATGCATGCAGGTGCACTCCTGGATTCGGTGGTCGTTTCTGCGATGAAGGTAACAATCTATATAGTCAATCCTTTATAGTTGATCTTACTCCCAACTGTAAATTGAATTAATTCTAAAATTCTGTTTTTTCTCCAAACAGCTCCAACATGCAAGAAAGAACAGTATAAAGATTACTACACGGAACATGGGTGTCGTTCACGTAGGCCGTTGAAAATCGCAGCTTGCATTGGCAGTTGTGGAGACACTTGTTGTACTCCCAAGCGCTCGCGTCGTCGCCGAGTTAGATTAATATGCAATGATGGGACGCGCTATACCAAAGATGTAGAGATAATTCGAAAATGTGCATGTTCCAAAAAGTGTTACTAAGATATTTGATTGAAGAATGGGAAACCCCAACATTTTTGTATTGTATTATAATATTATTATATAATTGGAGAGGGCTTCATTGTCAGAAAAAGAAATCACCTCTGGCTGGTTTTGTTTTACAAATGTCAAATCGCAACTCTAGTACAAGTAAATATTATGATCTTGTGCTTCAAACTAAGCCAATATTAAGCTTTTTTCACAATGTAAAAGATTGAACTTCAAACAATCCCTTTAAATTTCAGACTACCAGCTGAGCAAACACAAAAGTGACAATTTAAACATGTAAACAAGACTGGTACAGAGGTAATCTCATTTATGACTATGCAGTTTTCCCAATCTAATTCTCATGTAGATTAGAAGAAAAAAATAAACGTTATTGTTAATTGCGAAACAAACAAACGATGATAACTTACGTATGTATTTGTGACTCTAGACAAGAAAATACTTCAGGTGAAATACTATGTCATATTGTATTACTAAGAACACACGTTAAGTATTATACACAGTGGTTGTACTCTGTAAATATGTTTAATATAGGTTATATAACTGTTGAATGTTCATACATATTATAGATAGTTGATTATGAATTTATCAGATGCAGTACTATACAAAACTATGATTTACGTAACCGTCGTCGTAGCTTCCACCTATCTCATTGTGAATATGAACTTGGCACTTACTTGGGTTTTTTATTCTCATTGACTTACATATTTAATGTTAACTTTGATTTAAGTATGACATTCACATTGTATCTTGTTAGTAGTCAATGGACAAATCGAAAGTCACGCTGTTAACCTTCTTTAATAAAGTACCATATTATTCATGTATGGGATCAAAACCTGCTTAATCATCCGATTTTATTTGAGCCTATCAAATGGTTTCGTAATTATTTTTTTACAAATTCTAAACTACATTCATAAAAGAGCAACGGTCCATTTGAATCTTATCAAGTGTCATTTACATTTCATTCATTATCATCATCAGCATTTGAGGCAAAAGTTAGCTATGCAAATTTTTACAGAACCGCATGCCCTCTGAGCTCTGGGCTGGGTGCCAACTGCCAAGACTGGACTGCTTTGACCACATATGTACCTATTTTCTTAGAGCACCCCAGCCTCACAACATATTAGACTTGTGTAGGCTGTGCTGTGCTGGGAATGATAACCGAAACTATGGCGCGTATTGGTGGTACTGCATTTGTTGTTCTCTGGTATTACTTATGCATAGGTGCGGGTGGGTGGTACGAATGAAAACTTTTTGTTTACACTTTCCAGAGCTACTTGTATTTTTGAATTGTAGAATTTCGATTTGATTTTGAGTGAAAAGAGAGTCACCTGTAATAGTTGTAGGAAGACATTGAGAGGGGCTATTTTAAAGATCAAAGTTGTATTCGAGGTCATAGGTGGACAATGGCAACGTCAAGTAAGCGAGCCAAGAAAAGTCAAGAGAAAGATGTTACTTCAACTGATGAAGCAGGTTTGGACTGCTCAGGGGGAAGTAGTTCTGCTATAAAGCCGTGCATTATATGCGGAAAAGTGGCTTCTTCTAAAATCATTAAAAATCAAAATTTCGGCGCAATGATGCAGCTTTATTGGTGCACACTTGGAGTTGACATTAAGCCAGAAGCATGCACTAAATCAGATGTGTGCACTCAGTGCTTTAAAGAAGTTGTCAAGTATTTTGAAACAAATGACATCATTGTGTACTTTGAAAACTACTTTAAGTCTTTACGTTTGGACCTTCTGAAAAAGACATTTTTAGGCATTTCCGCTTGGGAGAAAAATGGCCATCCTTTAACCAGGATTCATCAGGAAATCAAGAAACGTAAGTCGATTAATGATAACAAAAAACGATAGTTATGAATATTATATTTCTTTACTAGAATGCCAATGCATAGAGAATTAAGCTTGATTTACTTTTGATTTTATGTAGGGTATAACAATATATCGGATACGACGGAACCTGAAGAAGAACAAATTAGACAGACTTTGGGAAGTTACAACATGGAGTGTTTCGAAATAACTGATTCTGAAGAAAATGGAGAGTCTAAGACGAGGGCAGGATTAAAATTAAGCAGGAAGGAGTTGGAGACTGCAGGAACCCCACTCAAGAAAGACGGAAAACCCCATGCACTAAAACTTTCCTTGAAAAATGTTCCTTCAAAAGCAGCAAACGGTAGCAGCAGTTCAGATTCTGATGATGATTGATCGAAGATGTATTTTGGTATGACGCTTAAAAATAATACTGTAAAACTGTAATCATCTCGTGTTTAGCTTGTATGTACGTTTGTTGATGATGCACAGATAACGATAACTGTCTGTATTAACTTTTATGTATTCTCAATATTAACTCAATTTTTAACCTATAAGTATCAATCTTCCTACAAGAATTTCAATATACTATCAATATTAGTTATTAGTAATGCTACGTATAGTGGTTTTCCTGTCTTTTAACTCGTACATGAACGTACCTATTATAATTACTACATTTTTTATTGTATCCTTTCAGTAATTTGCGTGTATTTTAATGAAAATAAACGGTTTGTTTTAATAAAAAAAACTTAATTTGCAATTATAGAAAAAAATATTCAACTTGTTTGATGTCATTGCATCAATTTTCAAAAATGCTTGGCCCGGGTCCTTAGTTTTTATTAAGCTGAATTGAATTGAAAAGCTTCATTGACTTTGCGAGTTTACGTAGTTTCTTTTAGTTTTTGTACTATTTGTTTTGTACTATTTGTATACGCAAATATATTTTTGAATTTCTGATCAAATTGGAAACTTATTGTCCATCGGACGGACGAAAGTTTCCACCGAATTGCAAGTTGCGTTTAAATATTTCCATTGGTATTTTCTGGCACCAATTTACCTTGTAAGAACGAACTTGTTTCTGACTGACTCCATCAAAAAGCCTGAGGAGAGGAAGTACAAGGAAACCGGTCTTAGAGACGATGATGTACATTTGCATCATAGTTCGAAGTATTTTTTCCTCCATTTTGCAGTTAAATTATAAAAATTTACTCTGCACCAAAAGAGCAACACATTAGATTATTAAAGAGCGTAGCGCAGTTAAAAAACGGTTGATCAGTGTACGTGCCTGTATGTTTTGGGTCCATAATCTATATGGTGGGCCATTTAATTGGCGAAAAATTAGTTGTCGATCATATTTATTCGGCAATATTTTAGTTGGTTCCAAATAAGTAAGTGGAGATTTATTTCGGATTGTACAATGGATGTGAAACAGTAGTTACTATATCAAGCTCACACTAGATCATTACTCTATCTAGTAGCCCGCAAGATGTAAGCAGAACTACATATGAATAAACTATTGCAAGAAAGAATAGAAAGAAGTTTCACAGTAATATGTATTACAGGCTATATGTGAATTTTTGAGACTCAGGATCTTATGCTGGGCCTGAAGGCTGTGCTTCATTTTCATTCTCATAATTTTTTTTAAATGGAACACAAAGAGAGAAGTTCAAATATAAGAACAAACTTTATGCTTGGAAATCACAAAGTAAAAGCAGTTAACATAAATTCAATCAGCTTTTGAATATAGAGGTAGAGCAGTTAAGTTAAATGATAGCGGAGAAGTGCAAGAAATAGTATTCCCCGCCAAAAGGCGAGAAGCAAGACTAATAGTCCCAGTAGATTGTTTAAAATTGTTGATATTAAAATATTAATGGTACTAACAAAATTTTGTTACGCAAGTAAAAATCACATATTTATTTTTGTGCCGATAAAATGTGCCTTACCGATTCTTTTGCGTCCACTAATCTGTCACCGATTAAGTGGTCCACCGAAAATCATGCACATGGAACCCAGTCACTAACCCGATTTTTACTCCATGCCATTTTACTTAATATTCCTTCCTCTGGCCTGGCCGTTCTTCCTTTTTCTGGAATAAATGTAGTAGTAGGAAGAATTGCTGATAAACTTGACACAGCTCTAGATTGTCATTTTTAACGAGCTCCGTCAATTCATTAGGTAATTAAGTACGAGCATTGTAACCAACGAAGGGTTGTTCTTTGTTCATCCAACGATACCCAAAAGTGGGTGACTGCTTTCTCGCACCCTCTAACTCTAACCACTTTCCAAATAGCTACTAGAACAGGATGAAATATACACGTCCCTTGGATGAAAAGGTTATTCAAGTATCCGCTTCGTGCCTCTCATCATTTTGTCTATCGTTTACGCTTCGAATACAAAGACTTTTCTGCTTCCTGGTGCTACTGCATACTGCTTGGATCTTTGCAGATGACGGGAGCAAGAAATTTTATTTCAAACGTGCATTTTAATATCACAATGGTGACTCCACTTCAAAATGGGTTATGTTATTTTATATTTATTCGAAATTTGTTATTATAGTAAATTATAGGTACTCGGAACTTAAACTAATTATGCTGGCATATGCTGAAATCCCTGTTAAATTACCAAAATTTTATTTGCCACTAGTCGCCTAGATGTTAATCTATTTAGATTTTGCATCACGAAATGAGTAAAACTTTGCAAGTATTTTAGCCACATAACATTCAGCCTCACCAAATAATAATATTTCATTATTAATCATGCATCGTTGTTATTGAGTGTTTGTCAGACTATATTTCACGGAATTTATAGACAAGATGGTATGTACAAAATAAATCCAATAATCTTAGTGCCAATATTACCCACATTATCTCCCCAAATGCTTATACAGGGAGAAAGTATCCAAAAAAGATTTAGCTTTCATATTTAGAGTAATTAGGGAGACTCCTAGTTTCAAGGATTTGCGCTGAATATGTCGAGGCAAGCATACAAATTAAAAGAAGTGTATTCAAGTAATCGAAAAGAGAGATTCAGTATGGTGAACAATATTGAGCAAATGGATGATTGTTATATGATACATGTTAATGCACCAATTTTGCTCCTGTTCGTGCTCATTATATCATCAACTTCTTTGCTCATTTACGACAGCCGAAAAGGGAAAGAGAGAGAGAGAGAGAGAGCTAAAGAACCCTATCAAGTTTGTGAAAACACTGTAGTCGCACAAGGACTGAGCTAATGATAGTGAAATAAATAGTGCGGATTCTGGACTCAGCATGTTGACATTGCCACAACTGTGGTATATTCTCATACCGGGTACTAGTTTAACACATCTGGTGGTACGGCATCAAATAGAATTATGATGAGTTGAGAGACATTCAACGAAGGAAGAAAGTGAACCAGGTAGTTTTGGTAACCTATAAAATACGAATTACATTGCTTGCGATAGTTGCGCTAATTGGCATTTGATGAACGATAAAGAATCTCGCCGTCATATGCAGTCGACTCGGGGATGATGGATATGAGAGATAACTTCCCCATTTTCCCTCGAGATACCCTAATGCTACCACGCCAAATAATACTTTTCCAAGTTTTAAACTCACCGTTCTTTCTAAACTTTTAGTGAAAGCAAAACTAACACATCATATGTAAGTTGAACAGTTGGTAGTGTAAAGTATGAGTCAAATTAACTACGTGAAGGATATTACTTTAGAGCTTCATCCAAACGCCCTTCCAACTTGTGCATAGTCACCCAAGGAAAATCCTACTTTCACTACGTGAACGATTTTACAAGTTTTTAAAGAGAAAAAAGTACTCAACTCGAATGATTGTTGTAGTAGCTGTAAATGCATGCCATCATACCATCCTTATTATCAAGCAGCCAATGTCTCCTTGGAATGCTAGCTTTTAAAATGAGTTTTTTCCTTTTTTCTTTTATATATTTTAAATCCCAGCAGACAAAAGAAAACTGGAATGTGGGAAGAACCTCATATTAATTCAATTCGAATGATCTCCAAAGTGGCATTTGCAACAATCTGAATACTCGCAAGTTGCCGATTTAGTTATCGTAAATGTTCCATCCGAAAACCGCACATGTATGGACACATACTTGCAAACAGAATGTGGCAGGGTTGGTTGGACATTTAAATAAATAACATTAGCATAGAAATTGCGTTATGTTAGTGATGTCAGAGCAAAAGAAAATCCACAATAAAACCAGAAGGGAATACTTATGTAGAACTTTTTGGTTGAGGTCTCAAATGGAGTGTGAGAAGGGAATCAGTGTAGATTGTCCAGCAATCTTGACATCCAACAGACATCTGCGTACACACTCATCTCCATACCACGTAGACACGTTCTCTCTTTCAACTGTCCGCATGTTGTGTGCTATACTGATGACCACTCTGCGTCATAAAGTAATATCTTGATGTGCCTCCCTCTTGGATAGATTTTCAGTTGGGGAAGAAAACCCTAGTGTACAGTGGAATACAAAAAGGGTAAGGTTTTTTCCGAACCGATCATTTGAATTTCATGGCGTGAATGATATAGCGGAATACGAACCACATCTGTGTGTATCTCATTCAATCATTATAATACGAGAATGCTGATAGGTTAATTGAAAAACAGAATAAAATCATGTAGTGAAGCCACAACCGAATTCTGTCAAAATTAGACCAGATTTAACATTACACAATCTGTAGCCACTAAACCGTCTAGATTTGATTATTCCAAAGTTGTATGCACACACAACCCTCTGGTGGTACAGTGGACAGTGGTGCCTGACAAGGAAAAAAAACTTTTATGGAGAAAATGCGATAAAGATTGCTTTCTTTAGGGTGCCCTTCTTTGTTGATGTTGCATCTGCCCGTGTTTTTCATTTTGTTGGTGTTAGAGAACCTGAGAGAGAGAGAGAGTTGTGTTCTTGACAGAAGTATTACGGGAAATATAAGAAACAACAATCAAATTCTCGTTTTCCCACTTTCTTCCAAATAGGAGCATTTGTATCAAAAGAATATTAGAATGCTTCACATTTACAGCTATTTCTTTAATATCATATCATTATAACGCCAGCTGCATCTTCCAAGAGATTATGACTTTTGAGGAAATTCTGCGAGATACAAGCTTTGAGTTTTTGTGTTGCATTAAGAAAGATTTCATTTCCTAGTCTGTTAGCATGAATTCTGATCGCAAAATGACCTCTGTCTGATGAAGTGCTTTCTTTCATAGAAGTTAGATTCTTGACTGGAATCATGCTGATTATTTTTGCTATTATTTCCTTATCATTCACATTTTTTTCTTTGTATTCAGTGTGCACACTGAAATTCCACGAGCAAACAATTATTAGTTTGAGGTAATTGCAAATTATAGAAATAACAAATGAATTTTATTTTTTGGTACATGATATCCACGCATTTTAAACCCTTTTGTCGAAGAAAGTGGAAAAATGTTATTATCCAAAAAAAATGAGAACAAAGCGTTGAGAAAGAGATAAAATGGTTATTTTGTCCTCAAGTTGAGGCTCTCCTTTTGAGGAAATTCAAAAAGCAATCTACAAGCTGAAAGTATATTTCCCAATATAGTTTTTATTGAAAGCCGAGTGGCTGACGGATTTTCCAATTTTCTTACACCGACTGTTGTTTGGAAAAGGCAGAGAGCGCATCAGCATTACATGGAGCACTTATTTATGAGCAAGACCTGAGATTTGAACGGTCTCTGCAAATGTGCTCCCACTCTTCTTTTCTTGATTTTGTTTTCTTGCCTATACTAAATGCATACATATGATGTACAAACAAAGTGTTATGTTATGGTACTAGTGGTGACTGGAAGATTCCACACTATCACAGATGACATTTTCGTTGAATCAAATTCTAAAAGGAAAACAGTTGAGCCTGCAAACTTGGTTATGGCAAATGATGTTCGTAGTTTGGTCGAATTTTTCCGTATATGTATATCACACGCGATCCCTTTACACCGTCCACTCTATAAGCATGTCAATCCCTATCTATATCTCGGTGTGTATAAGAATGTTGGTAAGATTTGTGAACCAATGCGATGGAATGGAATACATAATGTGTGACTTTTCTGAACCCTATGTACAATATTAGCTGGGATGTATATAGATTCCACAAAGTTAAAATGATTTGAGAGTAATACTTTTGCGATGTGCAGTGTGACCAAATGTCCTTTGGGATATATGAAGCAGGAAAGAAAGTGGAAAAGGTACACCGGGAGATGGGGAGCACACAGGGAAAAGATAAGAAAAACACATGGTTGATTCAAAAAAGCCATCCATGATCAATGGGTTACCCCATTTGGTTATTATTGTATGTGATCCTGACTTGAATTTGCAACTATAAAACTGGTATTATTCAACAACTGTGACCACAAGAATACAACGTCACCCGTCTTCTCCAAGTGCATATAAAGAGCACATTTTCACGCAATCTTGGGCAGCACTCGCAGAGGAAATTTCTCTCCTCGTTCCATTCTCCTTTTGTGAGGGAAGCAACCCTTGCCCTTATAACGTATCTGTCGAATATCAAGAAACGACTGTGACGAAGACTAACTTTACAATGATGGGTAAACGCAAGTGTAATTGAATCTTATTTCACCCCAGATTGAGGTGAGCTTCGAGGAACACGTTACAAGAATACATATACCCTCATCGAAAAAGATTTCTTTCGGAAAACTCCATTCGAATCTTCTCCCATCACAGAATTATTTTCCCAAGGAATTCTTATGAGATTTGAAAAAAGTATTTTGGGAATCATTCTGGATTCAAATATTCAACAAAATTTTGCCCTACCACAAGACCTTTTACAAACCATGAAGTAGTTGGACATAATTGAATAGAAAAATACAATTTTTTCCCTCAGCCCATGAACTCCATTTTTGATTATAATCTGTATGTAATTCCCTTCCCAATTCTTCATTCTTGACTTACTCGAGCCAGTCTAAATTTTTAATAAAGGGTTAACATCTGATACGGCATGCATATTCATTGAGTTTTTTTAAATCAGCTATCATTATGCAAAATTTTAATAAAAATCACAAGTAGTGAAATATAGCGTGACTAAAAACTTTTTTTTCGTTTCAACAAGGTAAATTTTTTTCTCCATGTTTGGAAAGAGAAAAAAAGAGTGGGAGAAGTTGTGTGACAAAACA
Organism: Sinodicranocentrus sp. ZH6; assembly: GCA_027743935.1. Taxonomy (NCBI): domain Eukaryota; kingdom Metazoa; phylum Arthropoda; class Collembola; order Entomobryomorpha; family Entomobryidae; genus Sinodicranocentrus; species Sinodicranocentrus sp. ZH6. The sequence continues at coordinate 112,615 of JAHZNA010004925.1, read as the reverse complement.
GAGCTCAAGCAAACAGCTCATTTTTCATCTCATTTTAATACCAAGTGAGCTAGGGGAAAAAATGAAAAAAATGTGTGACTCCAGTCATAACCATATTAGTGATCTGGTATAAAAAGAATGTAGTGAGCCAATATGTCACATTATAGATGAGATTCCAAACGGTAAAAATTAGTTTTCGAATGGGACCAAATTAGAAAAAATTATATGAAAAGTTTCTTGATCATACGTACTTTGGGCTTTCATTTGCATGTGTTGTCATGAGTTTGAGTACTGCATTTCTCGTAAAAAAATATCCGGGAAACTTATTTGCTCACTAAAGCGACGTCATATGGTCAATGAACACAGATTTTTTTACTTACTTGCAGCACTAAGCCTCTCATTTTAAGCCCCCTCATTTCACTATATTATAACGACACGGTGGCTTGATAAGCTTGACGCTTTTTCTACAACTCTAATTCCTCCACGGAAGAAAGTTCTAATTTAGTGAAAGGAAAAAAAAGAAAAATCCTCATATTTCATAATATCGCCTCCTCCTTTACTTTCCTATATTCAAGGAATTCTCATCAATTCCCAATCCCAACTCAAAAAATTGTAATGCAAGTTTTCCTCCGTACAAATTTCTCTCCCTTGTTAAAAAGAAGAAGGGATTTTCGTTCAAGAAAAATAAAAAGGTTATTCCAAAGATATTTTTTAAACATCGAATAGAAAAAATGATCCAGATTCAAAATGTTTTATCCCTTCTTTTTTTCCCTGTTTTTTCCCAATGTATATAACTAAGAATTATTTCAACAAGCTGAGCAAGTCTTTAAAAAGAGGGTGAGTGGAATTGAAAAGGAAGGAATTGTGACAGAAATAGGGAATGAAGATCTCGGAGATATAGTCAGGAGTCGATGAGAATATTTCAATCCGTCGTGACAGACTGCTATATTACAAGTTTTTAGGTTGTATTATTTTTTTCTTCTTTGGTCCTTCCTTTACTTGGGTTCGGTGTGAAAGAAGAAAAAGGTTTAGAGTTGTGGCAGAGTGTGGCTCTCTCACATGTAAGGATAAAAATGGAGCTATGAAAAGGAAACCTGGTAATAATAATGTTGATGTGCTGGGGTATAGGAATGACGAAGAGTGGACTCGTGATACTAGGAAGGTACTTAGATATCGTTTACATGACGAAAGAATGCCTGTCTTCAGAAAAGTCTTTTTTGAGGGTAGATAGCTGTTGGTGTTGTATAAAAAAGATCATAGAAGTAGAATAACATACACACTTCCGTTGGGTAGGAGGATATGGCTAGTGTAAAAGTAGGAGAAAGGCAGGGAAGAAGCATAGGAGATGGAGTGAAATGATGGACTGAAGAGGTCCCAAGAATGGAGAAAGTTTAGGCAATCCACAAAGAAATAAGATGTAAGGCGACTTTTATGTCGGCAACAAATCACATCTTGAAATGGAAAATGGAATTATATAATTTGGCGCTTTATGCCACTATATATGGAGTATGGGTTGGAGAGTATCATTTGAAAGTATCATGTCGTATCATTTTGCTAGTCGCTTGAGGGGCAGAGAGCCAAGGAAAAGGCTTTTCTCGGATCATGATTCGACTTGAAGACAAAATGCAAACATTTCCTAGCCCTAAAATGTTCTCTTCCTACTTAAACTATAAGACATAGAGAGAAAAAGAATAAGAGTATGTTAACTTCTTCCTCTTTGATACGTATCATTGTCATTGTATACCTATCCTCAATGCTCATATCATCATCCCTTTTTCTCTCTTTTGCTCTCCTTTCAAACTTGCTTTAAAGCTTATCCATATAATGCGATATTATATGCGTGCGGTGGGTACATTCCGAGTGACGTTATGTTCGCTTTTTCTTCCCTTTTCCACTGAATCCAACGACTTTCTCATAAATGTTATATCTGTACGATAGATCCATATAATATATACATTTTTGTCATTATTCTTCTCCTCTTTAGAGTCAAATAACGTGTCCTTTTTCCTCTACTCTTCAAAAAACCGGAGATATAGCAGGTTCCAGGAAGTTGAGAGATGGAGAATGTGAAAATCCTATAAATACATATATGTATCTACTCTTATTACAACAACATCCTATCAACTTATCCACTTACACATGTGCCCTTACACAAGGAACATGTAGGCGAGCAATTGGGAGCATTCACTAGGATGATGGAGAAAGCTAGGTTAGTTCACTAGTTCTCCTTCACTGGTACATATTATTCCGCTACTTTTGCTGTCTTGTCTTTCTTATTTCATTTTATCATCAGAGGAAGATGGATAAAGGTCCTTTGCATACTCTGGCACTAGAATTGGATTATATTTGACGCGTTTGTGGAAAAAGATAAAGGCAGACAGATCGTGCTCCTGCTCAACGCTCACTAAACCATTTACAAAACCTTTCTTCATGTTCCTACCCGTGAAGAGTGAGTAACACTGTTGAAAAAGAGTTGCTCTTTGAGCAGTTGAATTTTACGAATAAGCTTTCAAAACCTCTTATTGCTGCATTTCCTATGAATACTGTATATAAAGAGGAGATGTGCATAGGTAAAAAGAAATTTCTTCAGTTTTTTCTCCTTTTCCCCGTATCATCATCTCCTCTCATAGTATATGCATGGGAACATGAAAGTTGATTCCACTTATCCACAGATGTATCTCACATCCATCTCTGACTTGATGGGGAAAGCTTGTATTTGAAATGGTGATCATTTCATACACGGAATACATAGTATGCGTGTGTGTGTGGTTGTAAATGTAACAGTCGGTTTTACAGGATATGTATGGCATAATATATATGAACTTCGGTTAAATAGAGTAGCATCAAAAGGAAAACTGGTGGGTTACAATTTCCATCCTGGGAAGGAGTAGAAGAGGCTAGAATGTGAAATAAAATTCGATGAGATCAATGAGTTGTCATTCCTTCACAGGCACACGGATTGTCACGGTGAAATCATCAGAAATTGAAAATGACTCCCGGACGGGTTTCATCTTTACACGAAAAGATATTCCTTATATATATGTGATCATCATTTTGTAAAAAAGACTCATCTTTAGTTTTAGTCTTGTCTTTCCTCCTCTCTGTTTTCATTTTCTTGAGTGTGAACTTGTATTTATTCTAATTTTGAGTGTTATGAATATCAAGTGTGGAAAAAATACACTAGTGAATGGAATGTACTGCGTTTTTCAAGGTTCATAAATAATATTTCGATTTTACTAATTTTATCGTAAAATAAAAGTAGACAAAAATAAATGTATGCACTAAATAATCCAATTTTTGACAGATTTCAAGTAATATCCTGATTTCCAATGTCAAAAAATATTTAAAATGACTCTAGTAACTAGTGAAAGCAAGTAAGGATATGAGTTTAAACTCAAACTTACTTATCGTTAGTTAATGCTATCCAACATATGAACCTATACTCATTCAAATGCCATTTTGATCCAGCAAGTCCAACCATATATGTATGCATGAGAGGAGTCCGACATAAACTTTGCATGACAAAAAATGAGGCTAAATTTTGCCGAGATAAAAACTGGGAAAGCCGACAGAAGGATAAATTCTTCTTGTCTCTAATCGGTTAGAGATGTCATGGGGAAAAGAAGGGGTGAACTGGTTTGCTAGAGCTGAAAGTGTAATATTGGACAATCAAATGGTATGCAATCCCTATGCATGCGTGACTGGGAAGCTGTAATACCTCACACTTTACCCAGTTCAATCTTGGCGTATCCAAATATGCGGTTGGAGAAGGCATAAAACCTTTTCAAAATAAAGTGTCGTACATTCCTACTCCTGTTTTACATGACAAAGTCAATAGCCCTAGATGATCAAGTCGTGTGCACATTAAGTAATATCATTACAATACAACCAGTCTTTTCTGATCTTGCTGATAAGCTGATGACAAATTGAGGCTTGTACAACTGAGCAAACCCTTTCTCATCTGATGAAAAAGCAACACTGTCGTTCAAAGTTTCCCTATTGGGCAATAGCAACAAGGAACATTGCTCGAGTTCAATTTTTGCTCCGTCTGAAATATACGTAGATGGGATCAGGTTAATTCATGTTTACTCCATTTCATAATGAGGGATAGATGCATCAGCAAAAATGCGCACATGAGCTAAACCGCTCGTATATACATGGAACGGCGAAAATGTGAAAACAAATTGGTTTCGTTTTCACTTCCCAAAAGACCCTCGGATGTTACGCATAAATAGGGTGAGTTGCTTTAATGGGCCGTAGAAGATAAACTGCACGCCCAATGCTAATGAAGTGCGCTCGAGGGAGTATTTAAAACTTTTTGTTGGACACTGGAACTTACTAACGCGTGGTCATATTTTTACTGATTTACCCTTCAAAAGAGTAAACCCAACTCGAGATAAAACAGTCATACCACCAAATTATATTGTTTATGACATTGTTTTATCCAAGTGGAGATAATGAGATCTATGTACGAGGAGGCATTCGTGTCAAAGTTGGGGATAAATATAGAGTACATTATTTAAAGTATCACTTAATAATCCGCTGTGATCTAAGTATACATGAAAGATTGTTTGATATTATGGCGCATTAAAGATAAGGATATTTAATAATCTTACATTAATTATAAGTGTGTTTAGACATGTTGGTTAAACTAAGGATGACGATGTGAAATGAACACTGTCTGTACTCTTATTATTTTCAATATTGCGGACAATCGTTCAATTTTCAATATTCAGGGAAGGTTCATGACCAAGTTTGGTTCGAATACTTTTCTATTTATTTAGTCAAAGTCAAAGTGCTTCAACTAAAGTTTAGAGTATAAAAACTACACCGACGGTATACTGACAGCAGGATTATGTATGCATTTTGGAGCACTTGCAGACTTCTTGAGCAGATTGACTTGGCTGTCTGTCTGTTCGTGCTTTGGAGTTATTGTGGTAATGTACATCATCATTGTTTTATAAATATCAGCTACTGTATGAATTATTGATGTTATACAGTGACTAACGGACAGTAACGGATTGAATATTCTGTACAATATTCATCATATTTGCCCCATTCCAGGAGGAGCTCACCTATTTGTATTACAGGTTTTTTGCTTGTTCGCAACTTGGACTTGCATGTAGCCTGTAACAAGTTTATAAATATCATTCTGGAGGTCCACTCAACCACCGCTCAAACCTCTACGATTTGTTCTTTTACTATCATCATGAAAAAAGAGGGAAAGGGCAGTTGCTAAGTTTACCATAAGGTCGAGCAGGCTGTAAATCTTGGAATCAATTTGTCGTCGGAGTGGACAGAAGAGAAGAAGATATTACAGGGTCAGCTATCCTCATCCGCGACTGCCGTATAACTTCTTTTATACTCCCATCCTCATTCAAGTGATGCTTATATGATTGCTTCCTGTTCGTGATGCAAGTGATATGACGGTCATTCCTCGCGATATCTTTATACTTGTCTCTCCCTCAGATTTAAACAATCCCACATTTTACATGCATACAAGCCTGTGGTACAAATTTGAAGTAATTCCAAACATTTGAGCCCAGTTCGGATATTTTTATGTCATAAAATCTCTTTCTTGGAATAGGCCAACGCCGCATCAGTTTAAAAAGCTCTTTTGTCAAGTCAACTTACCAAACTGGAATAATATTATCTCAAGCACAGCCATTTCCTTGATCAACTAAATAATACCTTTAGAAATGATTTTGCGATTTATGGCATTTCAGAAAACCAGCATTTCTCCAGAAGCTAGGAAGAGCAGCGTAGGAACTCAATGTAAAAATGATATTTTTCTGAATCGTAATTGCATATCAAGTTTGACGGACTGGAAATAGTTTTATATTTCATTCCGGGTTAAGTGCTTGAAATATTTTACAACAATGACAGCCTCACAGAGTTTATGCTTGATGAAAAGAACATTTTATATGAACTAATTTTATAAGGACATAAAACAATGTAAAATTAAGTTTAATTCCTCTTCTTTTACATGACATCATATGAAACACTATAGAAGAATGTTTCTCAAAAAATCTACTTGATTTGGAATCAAAAAATCTAAACTAAATGATTCCAAAAGATAAATACAATGTACAAATGTCGTGTAGGCATATAGACCAATGTCTGAAAAAAATAAATGAAGTAAAAACCATTTCCGTACAATATTTTTGAGTGGTTCTCTGCTCCACTTGAAATTTCTAACTAGAACTTGTCATCGCAATCAACTCTTGCGAGTTTGACTCTTGCTCTTATCTGGAAGAGCAATCAATTTTCTGAATGTTGTCTATCCAGATGTAATTCAAGGAAGCGACCGACCGTGTCGGCAAGTCAGGGAGTCAGACTGTTATTACAACTTTTAGAGAACCTTTTGGAAATGATACATATTACGATGATGATGTAGTTTTTAGATAGGATCCAAACAAGCATTATATTCCCATATATTTATGATATTATGCTCACCACTAAACCACTCAGCTTCCGAACAACCAGTTCCATAGCTGCGAAAAGAACAAAACGAGTCAACTCTCTGAAGGTAAGTGGAGGAAAAGAGATTGTAGTAAATCAATGATAAAATTAAGTATAAAGCTTTTATAAATAAATGGTAGGTTAGAGAGGACTGGCGTGGAGGATGAAAGCTCGTTTTCATCAATGCTACTCGTGAACAATCCAAATGTTCTCTTGGGGTTGTAATCCAATTTGGCTTTTCAATTCAATCACGGTATCAAAAGGAAGAGAAATGGCATTTAGAGCTTTAATATGGGAAATCCAGAGAATACAAAAAGAGAGGAGTCATTCTGAATAAGCTAACCAGGCAAAGAGAGAGAGAGAGAGACCTAAAAGGAGATACCCACATGATACGGGTCTTTATTGAAAAAGGCATGTGAGGAGTGTCTACATATTATTATGGAGTAGTGCTCTCCTTTCCTCTGTACGCCACTACCTACATTCAATGAATACAAGTATCACAGTTATAATAATAATACAATCATTCATATAAATATACTTAATGCAGTGATCATCTGATCATGTAAGTAAAATTCAGGGAAAAGGCCTTCATCCATAACTAGCTGATCCAACCTCCCTTTCACACACTTTTTGTTATTGAAAATACACTTATTCCAAACAAGAAGAAGTCGTTACAACAACGCCAGGAGAGAAAAAAATCCTATCTAGCTTGAGAGTATCTCATCACATCCCAGCTCAAAGCATCGAGCAATGAGCAAAGTCTAATAGAAGCCCATCCAATATATTTCCATTCAATATCAAACTGGAGAAAATGAGAGGTTTGCGTGTGTGTGTGGGGAAGAGATGATTTCACTATTTTGGTGCTTCCACCGCAAGCCGGTAAACTACTTTCCATTTTGGGAGAGACTTTTGTAAAAACAAGTAAATGGGCATGACTTTACTCTCATGATGATAGTTTCACTGCCTGTCTCCCAAAGTCGTTTCGAGCTGGTTACTCTAGCTGCTCTCCCAGCAACAACCATGTAATCCAGGGCTTTGTCAATAATAGAAATTATGCTCTCGATACAAAATCACTTAGGCCGATCGCTTTCTTCAATTCACCCGCCTTCACCAGTATCACTTTTTTGGCAACACAAAATAACATTTTCATTTCATAGGGATAATGGATTTATTTGTCCGCTTATTGCAGGGGAGTTTTATATTGATATATATGAAATCACTGCCGATTACCTTTGTCATTTTCATAATACTCTATTACGCTAAATCCACACGCTTGTTCCAATTTATCTTCCACCTGAAATACAAAAGTCAATTTAAAAATTTCTCATAAGCACAAACAGCCATAGAGAAATATTCATAAATGTACACCCAAAGGGGTGCATGGGGAAAAGCAATTTTTTTAAACAAATCCATATCATAAAAATGTAAAAGCAGATAAAAACAGATCACGGGATAAGTACACATGAGAAGATTTGATTTGCTCTGGTTTCCCTGTGTGACGATATAGTTTGAATCATATCTTGAAATCAGCCACCCGGTAATGTTCTTTCATCACTTGAGCCGAGAGAATGTTTGGTGGATGGAGTGAAAACCATACAGTATCATCATAGCCCGCGTAATGAAGATTAATGGTAAAAATACAATTGTATGTTGGAAGCACTCGCTCTAACCAGTCTAACCCCTTCGTGATTACTATTATATGTGAGATGATGACTATGCTTTTACCCGCTGTTATGGAGTTGACAGTCGACACTCATGTCGCACTTATGTGTAATAAGTAAGTATTACTAACTTAATATGAGCGTGTTATCCAATTTGCTTGTCTGTGAGAGCAGTGAGTAAAAGTATTAGTGATATCGGGATTCTAGCTTCTAGCATGGAGTGATATCATTGGGGTCGTTGTGAATGCATAATGGTTTATGACTTTTGTGAGCTTGAGTGTGTGAGAGAAAGCTAATAAATAAACCTTTCCTTCAATATTAATCTAATTAAATTAACCTTCTGTAACTTTTCATACACTAATGGCTCCTTGTTGTGCATCACTAGAGTCCCTTTCACTCTCGGAGAATCAATCTATTTAATTGCATGAGCTTTTTAACTTAATCACAAGGATGTGAGCTGAACTTTGAATTAAACTTTGGGAATGGGATAGAGATTCTCTTTATTATGGGGATATTTGAATGTTTGCTTTTCATCATAATAAACTAACGTCAATTCTATTTTTCTCGCTAATGGATTATCCATTCTGTTTTACACGAATTAATTCCTTATTATTTAACTCTGCTTCAATGATTTTATATGCAGCGTTGCAGAAGTAGATTGGTTAATTGGTCGCCGTGTTGGGGAGAACACTTTGTTTATTTGTATGCATGGTAATAAAGTTATTAATTATTTTCATTTAGCGAGCAGCATAATATATTTTCATGACCATTTGAAAGCCATTAAATGAATTGAATGAAATTGATGTAAGCAATTTGAATTTGAAAAAAACAGCCTGAGTAAAGAAAAGAATTACATAATCATGCAATAAACATATATTTCGCATTTTCTTACATGAATACGAAACCTTGTGAGTGCCACCTGCATAGCATGAGCCGTTATATTAATTGAGAATGGCTGCCGAAAAGATTGCATAATTAACACAAACATCAACATCAACACTAAATCCATTAGTCTGTTTTGTTTCTTCAAAACTCGTGTTTGCAGTACAAGTGTGTAGGTATGAAAATCGAGACACAAAGTTATGTAAACTGCCTTGCACAAGAAACGTTTTTAGAGAAGCGCTAAGCGTCATGTAAAGAAACCTTGGCCCTGGAGGCCTACATCAATGATTTTCAATAGCTTCATTCCATTCATTCGTCAAGATGATTTACCACAAAATTGTATCCTCTGTTGAGCCCTGAGCATCATTCATGAGTGCGTTAAATTATATGAAAAACTTATTCATTTAAACTTTAAATTTCAATTTTCCTACTCCCAAAATCAATTTACTTTTCATGATCATTAAATATGAAGTTAGTTACGAAAAATATTTCCCAATAGAAAATCCTCAGTCGTCAAACCCAAAACGTAATCGCTATAGGACAGAGACTGCAATAAAATCCCATTTTCCTTCAATCCAAAGAAATCTCTGTTTTGTCCTATTAATTTCATAATACCTGCATAATTAAACTCCGCTCAAAGAAGGCCGACATCAAAGGTAGAAAAAAGAGAAGCCAGTTATCTGGTATATTAATCATGAGGATGATCACACAAGAATGTGAATTGCATATCTATCCCCGTATATTAGCCACACTCTCGTGGATCATCCTCCAACAATCTACATTCACAGTATACTCGGCTACTTATGGTTAGCTAAACGGGTAAGAGGATATTTTTTCTCCTCTTTTTCTCTCTTTTGGTGAAGCAGAGAGCCTTTATCTGTGAAAAAGGTACGTATGATATGATGATGATGATATTACATAATGATGGTGAAGTAGTAGCAGTGAGCTCACACAAGTCGGGAAATTGATTCCATCATCACCGTTAACCTTCGTATGAGCGGGACGGTTCGGCAGCAGCGTGGATCCAATCCTGAACGGTTGTGCCGCCTTCCACTGTGGGAAAGCGAATCACACCAAACCGGGGAAGTAGCTAGCAACCACAAACCAATTCTCCTGGTGTAAGAGTCACTCACAAGAATAATAATATACATGGCCCTATGGCACATGCAAGTATTTATGTGTATGCAAGTATGCATATCAAGTGTAGTGTGTTGTGTGTTACGAGAGAGATGTGGAGACTTGCTTTTTTCAGAGAAAAAAAAGAAATAGACAACCAAACACACACACACGGTTGTATAGATGTAGATAGACAAAGAAACCTTTTTCGGGATGCTCCTGCCGCAATGAATAACATCCTGTTGGAAAGTATCATCTTCGTCATCATGGCAGTCTACTATATATTGCTAGAGTGGGTTTCGAGGTTGATATTTTTATATTTTGTTGACTCATAGGAATAAAGGGATAATGAAGAATATGATTATGATATTGTTGAATTTCGGACCATTACAAATTATATGAGGGTGTGCTTGGCAATGTTTTAAGGATTGCGAACATTGATGAGGGATGAATTTGAGATGGACAAGTTTTGATTTTGATTGCTTGAATTCTGGGGCGATTTAAACTTTACTTGAAATTTCAGACAAAAATGTATTATGACTTTGAATGGTTGTAAATTTCTATTAAAAGATTGAACAACGTGGGATATAATGAAAGCAATTTCATTGACTTCTACTGCAATTGTGAGAGAGTTTAAGATTTACAAATAAAATGCAAGGAAAGAGGACAGGAAGTTGATTTCATTCATTCATTCATTCTCTGTGAACGATTTAAGAAAATGAGCACAATATAGAGTAAGGTGCTCGACGACCCTTACAATTTACTACGGGCAAGATCATCTTAAGGTAAATTCAAATCAAGCTCAAGGCATCAGTGATCTATACAATTTCCACCGTGTGTAGTGTACATCATTGAAAAATAATGAATCAGTTTCCTTTCCATTGTCACCTCAGGATTCCATAATGTTTTCAGAAGGCATTGATACACATACCATCCTGAAAATTGGAGTACTCTGCCCACTTTAGCCGAACCAAATCAAACTCATAATCCGAAACTGACTCTGAGCTGACTGAGTGTGTGTGTGCAAGTTTGACTTGGTGCAGCATCAGTATATACAGATGAACAGCTTATGAGTAAGTAGCAAGTTAACTAAAAAAGAGAACCAACAACTCTCAAGAATCCATTTGCCCATGTTCCTTACTCGGCATGACTTCTGTGTGCTTTTCTCATTCCCAGATATATTTTCCCTCATGAAATTCATACACAATCAAGAGCTGTTATGGACACCTACAACAATAGGTTTGGTGTGCATATGTAGACTTATTGCTTCTGACTTTTTGTATTGTGCTCCTCTTCCTTTTCCGTCTTTTCCCTCACTCTCAGTCGCTCACTCACACACGCATTGCACTCTGAGAGACTCTCCGACTTGAGAAGTACCTATATCACGACCCTTGCTCACTCAACAAACCATCAGTAGTGTTTGAATCGTAGGCTGAAGAAAAACCCTTCTCATAACAGAGTCAGACACAACATCATCATTGTCATCATTATAAACATTCATGCTCCTTGCTTCACTCCATTTAACGTCTCATTGTGCTTCACATGTTCACATCGGAAACTTCATGCTTTTTCCTGTTGCGGATTTTTTTCCATTTAAGTGAAATATTTGTTTCAGAATTGTTTTTTAAGAAAAATTCCGTGAGTTAATCAAGTTTCTCAGTGGTTACTGTTAAAAGTCGGATTTGAAGCTGATTTGTGTTCTCACGTGTTGGAAAAGGAAACGCGGTCCTAAGTTGCCCCAATTTTTGGGCTGCTCTGACACTTGGTTAAATGTGATCGTGGTATAGGCTCTGGATTGAAATTGAGTGATTTTGCAAGCCTAGTTTAAAAACTGGAATTTGTTTGCTTCGAAATTGTAATTTGAACGCTCACAGTTTAACCCTTTTCAGTTCATAATATGGAGTGCTGTAGGTGTGATCGCTAAACAGAAAAAAAGAAGCCTAATACTTATTTTATGGACAGCTTTTAAATTGGGACGATATTTAAATTTTAAAGAAAACTAAAATCAGTGTTTATATGTATGTAATTGTTGGGGGATTTTGAAGAACACGTTTATTGTGTTAGTAAAAACGATTTTCAAAACAAGTAATTAATTGCTCCAGACAGATATGTGAAAGTGAGTAAAGTGAATAGGTTGTATGGGATTTTACTAATTTTGAGCAGGGTATGCGACTCCATTCTTATTTTTAAAATGTTAAAATAGTGATAATGGTTTACTTTGTGGGTTTTCATTACTCATAAAAACCTACTCATCTCCAGCTTCAAAATAGCGGAAAGAACGGTGCTCCCGTTTCTTTCCACAATTTTCCCGAAAACGTTTCCCCAAATCTCTGTCAAGACGGCAACTCTACGTGAAAACCCGAGTCTTCACCTGACGGACGATTCAAATCCGCCGTCATTCAGCGAAACTCCATCTTCATCCCCTTTATCTGCCATCAGTAGTTCCCCATCGGTACGATATTTTTTAATTTCAATCTGTACTTCTACGAGTCCAAATATGTCAGAAAATCAGTTTAGAATGAACACTTTAGATAGGATTTTAGAACCAATTTAAAATTTCACCCAAAAGTAATACCATTTTTTCAAATTTTCGTTCGGGTAGAGAATATTTTTAGAATTTGAGATTCGAACCTTTCATTCAAATTCTTTAGATACATAGGATATTTTGATCCCATAATGTTATCAAGTAGTAATTAGCTCTTGTGTCACAGTTACAGTCCGAAATTAGCTGAAAAGAGTAAAGTGTAAATAAACTGCATCTATAATAATACTCGCAAGAATGCATTCTGCAACTTGCGATCTGCTTCCGAATTCATAGCCTAGTAAAAGTAGTGTAGTACATTAATGTCTAGTTGACTGGATGAAAGCAAGTTGAAGAGGTATACGGAGAAGTTGTGCATTACTTATGCATTTGCAAGCTGTTAGTAATGTAGGTGTATGCTTGTCACGTGCACATGAGAAAGATTTGATATGAATATGATTAGTACACAATGACGGAATTGTGGGAGAGAATGAGAGTCACATTTCTACCGTCAATTCGTACATTATCTACATTTTTCTTATAAGCAAAATGGATATTAGATGAGAATTTGACATTTCCTTTCGGAATGAACTTTGTGTTGGGTAGATAAATTCTGGGGGGACGACCGGAATGTTGGAATTTCATTCTAATCCACCGGTTACGACAGCTGGTACTCCTGCATCTTCGATGCTTTCCTTGCTCAACCTTAACAGCTTGGCAGCAGGTTTGTCATGTTCGTTCTTTTTACATAATTTACTTTATGAGTTACCTGGATTTTACTTTCTACAGGAAAGTTTCTTCCCACATATGCTTCTACAAGTTTTGGAAATGTTGGATCAATATTACTCGCAAAACATTCCTAAACTGATATGATTAAATGACGATAATAATTGTGTGACATTTACATTCCACTAAATTAGATATCGCCCATTATAATTCAGGTAATATGGAAAGCGGAGGTCGGGGAGGAAACGCAGCAACTAGTCCTGCGGCTGCGGCTGCTTTTGTGCTCGGAAGCCCTCCCCTTGCTGCTTTGCACTCCATGACTGAAATGAAATCTGCAATGTTGCAGCATTATACTCCAACATCAATGGCAGCAGCCCAATGTCTCAAAAACGCTTCATTCCATGGTATCCCTCCAAACGTAAGTAGCAAAGTAAGCGAAAAGCTGTTTTGTATTCATCTTCCGCTTCGATTGTAGTGTAGCAAAAGATAATAGTGAGTGATATACTACTGCAAGTCTTGTCAAGTCGCAACGCGGCTTTTGATATGCATGCTTCTCACAACACCACCACCACAACCGGCCTTGTTTCACGCTGAGGTTTAAAGATTGGTCAGCTCTGCTGAGAACTGGAAAGGGGAACGGATTACATAAAATCTGAAGGTGCTGCTTTTGATCCATTGCCTTGTCATGTTACATATTACGTACATCCTTATCCGCTCAGCTTACGAAACGGTGGAGGTGGTGGTGGGTTTTGAGATTCCTGTAGGATTTTTTGAAGGGAAAACATTTTGTTCAAAAGTTACTCCAGACAGAAAAACTTTCTTTTTCATGTATATGGATGAATATATGGTGTATTTTGTAAAACATCTCTCTAGAGTATTCATGCAACTGCGACGTCGGCGGCTATGACTATGACATCGGCTTGTGGGAATCCTCATGGCATCGATAATATTTTAAGCCGACCGTCCCAAGCTTTAGGTGCAGCAATGGTAGCCGCTTCAGCCGCAGCTGCTGGAGCTGCAGCAGGTCTAGCTCGACTTCCTCCCGGTATGGGAATGTCCATGGCGCCTTCAGCTTGGATGGGTGCCATTGGAAAACAATTGGAACTTGCTAGGCCGATTTATTGGCCTGGACTTCAAAGTCTCGTCACTAACCCTAACCTGTGGAGAGATCGTGTCAATCATTCAGGTAAAATCATTTTATTTTTTAAAAATCTCATGTGCCCCGATTAGTTCTAGCTTTACCTTCTAATACAATTTTAACCCAACCAACTATCATGACGATATAATAAAGTCATATAAACCAGCGTGAAACGCCGTTTTCCAAGTTCCACATCAAACTTTATGGATACAACCAGACAGATTAATTTAATACAGTGAGTATTATATGATAAAAGCAAAGGCTCTCTCAGATGATTAGATTATCAACGATATGGACGCTTAATTTTCTATAAACACTTGATCGAAACCCGACTCAAGTTATGGTTACTTTGTTCCCTCGAAAAGAACCTTGATACGGAGACTAGGGCACATCATCTCTAATAGAAATAGTGGCCATTATAAAAATGTTTATTACAATTATATACCTTTAACGCTCCTTCCAAACTCTCGACATGAGTTGAATGAAAAGAGGCTCAGACAGAGAGAAAACGATATAAAAGGAAGAGCACTGAACCAGAGCTAAATCAAATTGATACGGTTCAACATATCATAATCAACTCAGAAACTCCAGAATAGGATATATCCCTCCCTCATGTGCAATCAAATATCATCATCTGGCCCTATCCGCTGTTCATTTAATCATCTCGTTTATCCCATTTTCGAGTGAAAGTGTAACGTACACATGATCATCCGAAAGTATTTTATATCAGAGAGGCTCGGTCGCCTCCGTCCACCACCACCCTCCACGTATCTTCTTTTTTTTCAAGGAGGGAAAAAAAGTGGGAATGGAGTAATCGTAACAATAATACAGCACCACTCTATAGGGCTCCTTTTTTCCCAAATATCAATTCAACCTTTCAACAGATAGCGTTTACTTGCGACCAAGTGTAAATTTATTGCACTTGCACGCTACCTAAAGATAGTCTCAAGTGGCTAGCTAGCTAAGAAAATGAAATAATGCAGACGCCATAATATGGATAGTCCTTTTCGCTCGCTCTTTAGATTTGGCATTCTTTGACAGCCTTATCCTCCAGATCCGGCAGGCAACAGCAATTTCTGCTCAACTTCTCTCCCCATGTTCCTTTTCCTCGGAAAAGGGAGCTGGAATGTACATTTTTTCATATTACGTATCATATCATATTATCCGAGATAAATAATAATAATAATAATGGGAAGCGTAATGGTGTAAGTTATTTACTACATAACATGGCATAATATTGTGAGCCCTATGAAAGACTCTTGTTTCCTTTTCTGGGTGGCCGTCATCGAAAATACGATCCTACTAACTACTCCTTCACGGCTCCCGTTCCTCAGCTACCTATGATGTTTATAACGGTGGTGGTAAAAATGAGCAAGTATATAGCAACGGCCCCTTTTCAACGCTTTCTATTAACAGTGTTTATGCGTACTCGAGTCATGATAGTAGGGCAGCAGGGGAGAGAAAAAAAAAGAAGCGGAGAAAGAATCTTGTCGGTCTAATAAGCTCACTCATTCAACTCACTCTCTCTCTCTCACTTTCTTTCTCCTTCTCGCTCTTTCTTAATATCAAGTGTACCTCTTTATTTTATTCCGTGAAAAATAACAAGTATAAAAAAGTCAACTCCCTTCATCGTGCTCATGTATTTTCCACCTCGGTGTTCCCAACAAGACTTTTCACATTATATTCTCACTTGTACTCATGCACGACAAACACTGTATCACATGATGGTCCTAATAGCCCAACTTGAGTCGCTGTGTGTGGTTAGTGAAACCTGCATCCAGAGTTATTACAACAACCCTCACAGAAAAAAGGGAGAGAAAGAGAAGTAGAGATGCGATATTACTTTTCCTCGTAGGATATTTTTTTCCCTCTTGGATATAAGCCTTTAATAAACGCATTTCTCTTAATAGTAGTCTATAGCTGGCTTCATTATAAGGGATTTTTATGCTGTTGAGAATATAACTAGCTCATATTGAGAAACAACGAACAAGAAGGCGCCAATTTTTCAGGAAGTTTTTAATTTTGAAAGAAATATAATGAACAAAATATGGTAATTTCGAGCATAATATTGGACCAAGGCTGGGAGCTTGCTAGATCATCTACCATTTACAGTAGCAACATCTTTATAAGGCTTTCCTCTATTTCCCTCTAGACAACATTGTGTAGGCTATTGTGGGCTATAACAGGGATTGTGAATGTGGTTGAAAATATGAGTGTTTCGTGGACAAGATGCAGGTTTTCTTTCTCATTTCTTGACTTGCATGGATTAGGTTATAAGAGGCTAGTGAATCGGTGTCAAGTAGAAGATGAATAATATCTGAGTGGCTTGTCTACTTTACCGCTTGTGTTTACACAGGAAAATAAATATATACAAAAAAACTGCTCATTTTGCACACCGCCTATTCATTGTTTCGAGGTAGGCTTAATTTACTCCTATAAAATATTAACCGATGGTGGTTGAAAAACACTTATGATGAGAAGATGGTGCAGTGAAAATTACACGTTTTACCAGCCTCCATCCGTACCACCAACTATTTTCGCAATTTGTTTTCACCAATGAAATGAAATGGAGAGCAGGTAGTCTTCTTGTATATAAAAAAATCTCTGTTGGTATTTGTATACAGAGGAAATTATGTTTCCAAGTTCCAATATGCCCCATGTGGTGCATATACATGAGAAAATGGTTGTGAAGAGGAGAGAAAAATGTTATTTTCGGAGAAGCCTTAATGTTTTGTTGAGTCAACGTAAGCATTTCGCCTTCTTCTCCGCTAATAATGTAGTCTTGTTTATAATGAAGAATTCCATTGTGTGATCGCTATTAGTACAAAACATGAGAATTGGGCAACACAACATCTGTTTCATTCTTTGTATTCGGGAGAAAGAGAGAGAGAGAGAGCTCGCTAGTAGGTTATAAGATAAGGCATAGTTATACCCACTTAATACAGTGATTTGAGTCGACCAAACCAGTGGTTTCAGTAGTCACATTCGGTTGCAGCGGAGTGGAGGAGCAATATAATCTGACATCATTGTAGTACAAATAATACGTATTACGTGCTCCTCCACATTGACGATGAGTTCCGCTTCCTACAAAACTTGTATAGAGAGTCGACTCTGTGATGTTGTGTTGTTTCTACATAATAATAATAATAATTCCGGTGTAGGGAGTCAACTTGCTTTATTCCAATCTATTCGACAATGGCAACAATAAATGTGTCGAGGGGAGAGAAGAGCGGCTTTGACAAACACATCATATGTCTCCTAATTAAATGGAGCTTTGTTCCTCTTTCTCTCCATTTTTCCATTTATGTCTACATTGCATTCTCCTCGCAGATCTTTCCAGTCATGTTTCTTCTTATTTGCACAAGGATTCATCGTCTATTGGCTTGTGAGATAATGCTCTCATTCATATTACTAAGATTATAATTGTTTGCTCATTCAAATAAAGCCTAATTTAATCATTGTACATGGTACAATAAATGACTGATGGAGATTCACTTTGAGATGGGGCACTACGAACTCAATGTAATGTAATGTAAATAGAAAAATAGTACATTTGCAATTCTTTTAATTGGTATTTGTTTTTTAAAAAAGTTACAAGGTGAATTGCAAAACACGCGTAATGAAGTTAATTCAAGGGTATTGTGGTTGTGAAATGGTTTTGTTAATAATTTAAAAAATTGGCTTTTCATTTAAAGACAAAGTATTACTGTATTCACAATTGCACATCTATTTCGTCATGAAAAACTAATAACATGAATAAATTCAAGTTTGATTGAGCGACATGAGTTCGTGCTTGTATCAGTTCTTTCTATCTAAAGACACGTGACCTTCTTTACACAGTTGATATGAAAAAGTGATTTCTCTCCGTGAGGACTGTCTATCCATTTTGCTAAGGATATTATCAAAAACAGCGTGCTCCTCTCCTGACACGAGTTGAAGCCTGACATTTTGTTAAGAAAATCCAAATGGAAAACTGTGGGAAATTGACAAAATCGCCACCCCGCCTGTGTAAATGAAACATTTATAACTATATCTCTGGTTTTCTTCCCCACCACCCAAAAGTTGTCCGTAATGTGCATGATTAATTGAACAAAGAGCGTGTCATCTTGTGTTACGTATCAATGAGTGCACGTGCCTGCCCAGTGGCACGTTGAGGGGGTGATATTATTTTGTTATTTCCTTCATGAACCACACAAGTGATGAGATTAAATGGCAATAATCAGTCTTGTAAACATGATCAGTAACTTTTTTTGTATAAATCATCCATAATGTTCCTTTTTTAATTTCAGGTGGCGGTGGTTCAAATACAGATAAGGATGGCAAGAAAAAGCACACCCGTCCTACATTCAGTGGTCATCAAATTTTTGCTTTGGAGAAGACCTTTGAACAAACCAAATATTTAGCTGGTCCTGAGAGAGCCAAATTAGCCATAGCCCTAGGAATGACAGAGTCGCAAGTCAAGGTAAACACTCGTTGGAAAACTTTGAAAACTCTCAAGCTTATATCACCTATCTTTATGGAATTACTCATATAGCTACTTCAAACATGCATGTCATTGGGCGGCGAGCACCCTTCTGCACAAATTGTGAGGCTTATATAACTGTGTAAATTGAAATTGGAGCGGGTGGGTGCAGTAGTGTAATCAAAGTAGATAAGCTATTTACATTTTAATACTAGGAGTTGTTATCGCAAAATCATTTCTCAACTGGAAGTCATTTCATACTTTGAAGAAATTACTTGAAAGAGAGATGCTCTTTCTCTTTCTCTCTCTCTCTCTCTCTAGGCTTTCCCTGCATCAAGTGATATTTAGTTTGAGAAGGAGATAAAAGTCGTATTAAATGCAGGAGTGAGAGTGTACTTTTGTTATGTTCTGTTGTAAATAACATGCATAAGATGAGGGATGCAGAGAGCAACTTGTCATATTAAGCTAGTGAGATGGAATGGCTTAAATACACACGACTCTCTCTCTCTCTACATAGTACACGCTTTGTAGTGTAAACTTTTTTTATATTTTTATCAGAAAAGATGAAATGATCATCTCCTATTTGGCTCGTTGGTTTTCCTCTTTAATCCGTTGTAGGATTCACCACCGCCGCCACCACACAACCATGCACCAAGTCTCTCCTTGTTTTCCATTTATACCAGGGAAAAGTATAATATGTGCATTGTAGTCTCTCATGCACCGCGACTCATTCGCCTTCTCCACTTTTTCCTCCGTCCTCCTCCGGCTCATTCTGGTATGATATGGTTGTTCGTGTGTGTTTCCCTCTTGTTCATGTACTCCTCTTTTGCCTCCATTATATACCCTTCTTTCTCTTGTTGTAAGAGCATTCCTTTGGGACAAGAGGCTTATACTTAGCGAAAAGCCACAAAACAAGAGTGACTTAATTGGGTGTGAGCCACACTGTGAGTGAGGCTTGTGGAAGTTGTGATGAAATTTATGCGAAAAGTTGAAATTACTTGAGAGATAAGACGGTTTTTGGATTCAGGTTTCACGAGCCATAGACACAAATAGCATGTGAAATGACTTGATGCTGATGAAACTTATTCATGTTTTTCACTTATATCGTATTATACACAGTCTCGCTCCCCTTTTCCCTTTTCCTCTTTCCTTTGTCTCTTTATAAGCTCTCGGGTTTTTTTCTCTGTCCTTTGGAAAGAGAACATCATATAATACAGAATACATCATGACACAACTCCTCAAATAGTTTCTTCCAACAATCTACAACTTTTTCCAACATTTAGTATTTTATTTATCAATTGTTTAGCTTATTTCCACGAGGAAAACTTGCTTGTTTTTTTTCTCTTTCTCTCTCTCTTTTCCTCCTCTCTATTAGCATTTGAAAGTACAATACGGGTTTTTCATTTTATCCTTTGTGCATTCATTGTTTGCATATCTAAATCAGACTCTTTTCGGGAATGGTATTTTTTATAACGAAGATGAGAGAAAGAGGTGGAAGTTTTTAAGGGTTTGAATAAAAATTCGTTGTATATTTTTGCTCATCTTATTCTCCTATATTTATTCCCTTTAAGCAAGTATTCGTATCTAGAATTAGTTACGGTGAGCAAATAAATATCCGAAATGTTCACCAGTTGACGAGATTTAACAAGCAAGTTGTACTACTTATTCTCTCCCCTCGCTTAAAAGAATAGAAAAATAAAAAGGATTGTTTAGTCGTATTTTAGTCCTTTCCATATATCCTTAACAACCCATCAGGGTGCACCTCCTCTGACGACTAATAATATAAAGTATTATTCCTTCCACTGACAGGAGATGAAGGGGAGGAAAGGAATAAAATGTGAAAATAGTTTTAAAAAGGAACAAGTCAATCAGTCAACTGATCCTATTACCGACGAGCTCAACAAGGCAAAAGAAATGGTTCCTCAATCCTCACCAACATGGGTTGTTTGAATCCATTGCTGAAAAGAAAAGGAAGGTTTTATAGCTTCCATATATATTCATGTTGCTCATGTACATTTCTTCTGTGGTAGGTATGAATGGCAAGAGATTCACCTTGTTCACTTTTCCACAACACCTGTGATCCATCGGATTAGGTATGAGCGGAAGAATGCTGAAAGTGTTTTCAAAAGTATCATCGCCCCTCATGCATACTGTATGGGGTAGTGGGGATGGATGGTGTGGCATGCTGGCAAAAAGTATTATATAGTATTTGAGCCACTTTGAAGGTTTCATTTATCACTGGGATAAAATTTATGGTACTTTTAAAACGACAAATTGTTTACATGAGAGAAGCCTTGCATGGCCACTTGGTAGCAGATACCTTTTATTTTAATTTTAAACGTTTGTTTTACTTCAATACATCACCCCCAAGTGCACTCAACATTGACAGGAAAAACTAGTTTGGTTGTTTTGCCAAAGGCGATTAAATTAATATGAAATTCTTTCTCCTTATCAAATATCTTATTCAATTAGCAGCTTCGTATGAGCATTTATAATTATGTGATTAATAGCTCACTCTTAAAGTGACTACCAGGTAATTATTCAAGATTACCTTGGAGCGGAAACACACCAATAAATAAAGTCTTTATTCAATTCAGACGGTGACAAATTAAAAGTCTGACAACTGTATTAACACTCATGGAAAGGATATTATATAGAAAAGAGAGTGTTTCCATTATTCACTCTTCTATTCATCTATACGCCTTTAATATCCTATAATATAATATCCTATAATATATAAATTGGCTACTTTTTCTCATGTCTCTCTTTCAAGCTAATTATGTAATGCACGCATTATACCCGAATAATGGTGTGTATTTAGCCAGCACATTCAACCATCCTGGCTCTGCTTTTACGCAAGCTGGGATTGGGATTAGGTGATTTATCATTCCAACTAATCTTCCCTATTATACTTTTCCGAGGACGTAAAAACCTATGCAGTTACCGTTGTAGTAATTTCACATTGATGATTTCAAAAAAAAGTCTCTTTGTAACTCCTTTTTTTGCACCCACATGTAATAAAACCATATTATAATATTGTGTGTGTGTGTGTGCTTGAGCAATTCAATGGGTCGTTTTGTCCCAAGCACTATGTACCAAAATATATTATGGTTGTGTGCAGGCTGGAAAATGTGCGAGAGGAGAGGATAGATATAATTCCACACTTTAGATTTGGATTTTTTATACATCCCTTAAACATTTTTTATACGTGTATAGGTAATAATAATGTTACTAAATGATACTTGTGTAATTCGCCGAGTCTTCTTTTATATCCCAGGTATAGAATGTTAAATCTTTGAAAGTGTATACACAGAATAGTCTCATTTTTTCTCTTTTGCAGCCATAATAATGCAAAGGATGATGATAGGGTTGGTAATACCTGCCTTTTTATGGCTTATGGTAATATCATCTGTTTGAAGGAAAACGAGCTTTGATTTCGGTTCATAGAGAGGCACTCTCTCTTCTTGTGGAGAATCTCAGTATAATATGCACCCGTGTGTGCTGTACTTTTTTTATATTCTGTTTGAGCTCAAGCACAAACTATCAATTCAAGCTGTACAGAGTTGGAAAGAAATGAGGGATATATGAGAGTCGCATATGGAAGTAATATATATTTTACCAGTAATAATGAGATGAGATGAGAGAGAGAGGAAAAAAGAAGAAGAGACAAATTGTATTTCAACCTCTCTCTCTCTCTCTCTCTCCATCAGGTTTTGTGTAAGAACACTACAATGGAGCGGTTTTCATGATGATACGTTGTTGAAGAGGGAGAAAGAGAGAAGGTGGTTGCAATATATAAAAACTTGCTGGGATGACTTTTCTCCACCCCATCGTATTCCGAGGCGGAGTCTCCTATTATTCTGATCGAGTGTGTCAAATTCTTGGAACAAAAGAGGTTTCACAAGCCGACGACCCCGAAATTTTTTTACGAGGTCCTTTTCTCTTCACTATTATGTTAAACTTTACCACACCACTAAACTTACCTCCTGGTCTGCTCGGAAATGATATGATTTAATATATTATAATATAGAGAAAAGCGACGAGCGGAGATCTGTAAAATGACATGCACATTTCACGGTCGGTCTATGAATATTGGGTGTTTCTTTACTACTTAGGGAAAGTGTCTGTGTGTGCGGATATTATGTTGGCTCGGGTCGGTGGGATGTGTGTCAGGGAATATGAAGGAAAAAACCCACGGTGGAGAAAACCATAACTGTAGATATTATACATAAAAGTATCCATTCATCTAGCCGATGTCTTGGTAATATTAAAGATATTTAATGTAATAATATTATTATGAAGAAGTAGTAGAGTAGCTGTTACTCGTTTTTTCTTCTCCAGAAGTGGTATACCATCACCGCACGTCAGAGTGATGGCAGAGTGGTGGGTGATGGCTAAAGTTTTTGTCGCATAGCCTTCCTTCCTCTTTTCTTGTTCATAATAGAAGGTTTTGACACGACACGACTTATTTCAAAAAAAGAATCCTTGCTGCTGCGCCTGCCACAAAGTCATGATAAAAATTGGTCGTCCAAAAAGTTAGATATTAGAGAGAAACTACTAGGTTTTTTTCCTTCTTGTTTCACATTATTACCATGTGGCTTTTTCCTCTCGATACCCTGTTAGTGGTGAATGGAGATGAAGGGAACGAGTGACAGAAGGAGGAACAAAAGATAAACAATATGACCTAAAGCTGTTATGATCCTGTAATGCCTCTCATACTGCTTCCCATTTTTGCATATGAATGTATCGTCCATCTGTTCGCTAGTGTTTCGTCATCTGAATGTATTATGTTCAACCCTATTACACATTATGAACCAAGTCAATCTTCAGTTTTTATATTTTATATGACATCATTCAACCCATCCTTCTTCTTTCTTTCCTAATTCACCTCTCTATGATGACGATGTGCCTTTTTTATGAAATGGCCTTTTCTTTCTCTGCTTTTTGCTCATCATCCACTACCACCGACACTTTTAGAAGAGGGCCTGTCTGCCAGTAGTTGTTTTATAAATGTGCATTGTACAACGCTAAATATCCGCCATTGTGTTCACGAGTGTATTGGAAGAAAAATAGATGAGAGAGCCGAGCATGGGATTGGTGAAGAGAAAGAAAAAATAATTCTACATGCTTGTATAAATGTGTTACCCTCCACAATGTGGTTTTCAAATTTTTGGTCATCCATCAAACTAGCGGTGAAGATGCTAATTCATGACACAACTGGCGTTCAGCTTGGAAGCAGTGGTGTATATGTTCATTGTCATCATTTTTCGAGATTCTCGTCAGTGGAATAAAGATTTACTTTTGGGTAGAATAATATAATATATATGGGGTATTGAAAAAGTCGATATTCATAGCAGAGGGTACTACTCTTGCATGTTGAATTGTTAAAAAATATGATTGCATTTTAAGAGAAATTAGGCAATGGATATTGAATATGTTAAAATACATTATGGAGAATGCTTGAATGCCACTGGTTTGATATTACTGAGGGAACTCGTGACAAAAAATGTGTTCAACATTTAGGTTAACTTTTGATATCAGCGATTTGTTAATTCAATCCCCGGGAAAGGAGCGTAAATCCCGTTTTATTTATAACTTTATTGTTTATTCAGAAAGAAAAAGCTTTTCCGTCACCTCTCACTTTACTAAATGGGGTGACGAGCCGTCATATCCTGTCATGTAACATTTTTTTCTTTCTCTTTGATATGCATCCGTGATCTCATTAGGTGTGCAAACACACGTACAAACTCCAACTTACAAAATAATTACGCTTGACTGATCGAAAATGGAGGGACGGGTGGGGAATCACAATGTCAGCATTACATGATTTCCATGACATGTAAATTCATATGGATCAATTTTCCACTCGAGATTTCAGCTTTTATTTGATCTTTTTTATTCAATAAAATACCATTTTGTTATTTTTATTTGTTCTGGAAAAGTCAAAAAGATATCAAACACATAACACTCATCCTTTTACACTGACGGTTACCCCCGTCATTAAAAAGTGGTGCAGCTCTGAATAGAAAAGTTATTTCAGAATGGACCATGCTAGTTTATATGAAATATAATAAAACCAATGATAAAAATAATAATGACAAGACCCCATTCCAAAACTTGACGTAGGAAAGAAAGGTAAAAACTAGAAAACACTTACTGTAGCCCTGTATTTTTACTGCTTATCGATTTGCATGAAGTAAAAATGAAATAGGAAAACGGGCCTTGTGTAATACCCAATGATGCATGGTACTACTGCACTCTCTTATCCAGGGATGATAAACGAGCAGTTAAAGGAATAAAAGTGCACATACATCAAGAGCTGATTGAGTACTTTTCTTCTTTATATATTTATTTTTTTCAATTCTCTCTCTCTCTCTCTCTTACCAAGACCGGATATATGTAGCCTCTGTTGGAATTATATATATTGAAAGTTTATGGAGCATCTGTATATGATGTATAATAATATCCACTACAGTGTGTGTATTTCTTGCGAGACACGGAGAAAAAATGGGAATGAATGAATGAATGTATTGGGACCGGTATTTCTTTTGACGTGAAAAGCGCTAACTTGTGTACTCATGGGATCAGCACTTATGACCTCAAGTTTTATATCCTAAAAATATTATGAAGGGATGAATGCATTTAAGTGGGAGTTGTACTATTATATTCATTATTATTACTATACTTTGCGATATATATGAGTTGGGCTTCCCTGGTCCCTGTTTCACTAATGCAATGTGGCGGTATAGTAGTAAAGTAGCGCGTAGTGAGTATCATCGTCATCCCCTGAATAGGTACGACGGTTAGGTAGGCGCAGAGTCAACACTGGCAAGTAGTGCGGTGTGGTGTGCTCTGGTGTTTTCATAACAATCCTACTTATATCCGTACGACTCAAGTATATTGGTGTCATTGGGAGTGTGTTTGGCTACAAATGTCACATTACACAACTTTTTACGACCTTTTATACTTGCACGGGAGGATTTAGTGCCCCATCGTTTAGCTGCGCCATAAAACATCATACCCCATTATGAAAAGAGGCATCCTAACAAATTGAGGATCAAGATTAGATGTTAAATTTATGAATGCAAACGTATATATTAAATGTTTTATGCTCAGAGGTTTTCTCAAATGAAGAGAGAAGTATTGACTTCAGTAGGGTTATTTTCTAGACTTGGAATGATCGAGTTATGTATATCATGTGGGTTTCAAAATATTCCGATTTTTTGTGATATACTGCAGTTTAAAAAAAAATGTGCAAAGGGAACACCCTCCAAAGGCTAAAATGTTGGTGTATGCTCAACAATACAATTATATACTCTTGATTGTTTTCCATATTTGATACTTATTTTATAGCGATAAAATATCGACAACATTTTTCAAATTTTTCTTCCTTGACATTGCAATTTACTCCATAGCTTAATTTCAACATAAAAAGAGCTCCAATCGGAGACAACATATAAGATATACTGATGACGTCGGATTCTGCATTGTTTTCAAAACAATTTTTAGGGCTGGACATAAAAGAAATACGCACTCGGAATTGATATACGTGTTTGTTGTTAGCTCCCTATTCCCAAGCGTGTAATATCAAACAATAAATAAGAGTAATGATGTGATGCCATGTCCTGTCTTCAGTATTCAATCTGATGTGCTGTGATCGAAGGGGAAACTATACATTTAACTCTCTAACTCACCCCTGGATAGAAGGAAAAAAACACATATTTCCAATGCTTTCCCCCACTGCGGCTTCCTCTTCTTTTGTCAAAGGACAGAGTGGGCGAGCCAATATACCACGAAAGGAGTTATGGTATTATTGTCCAAGTGGAATAAATCATGAGTGCACTTGTTTGTACTGGGGCGTTATGGCATGCTTTTCCCTAAGCGCCCTAATATTCCCTAATTTTATTTGCATGTTTTTCTTCCCTCTTGATACGCACATCCCTTTTGTTTAAAATGTACTGTGGCTTTTGGGAATTGGGGCAGTGAAATAATGGCCTGCTTTTGTGATTAGTAAAATAGTAGTTTGTCACCTTCTATAAGGACATTAAATTAATGCTTATTACGTTTATAGCAGTAAGAGTAATACCCGAAAAATTAAAAGAATGGTGTAATTGTTATGAAAACCAATTTTAATATCCTTGGCGAATTAATGAGTAATTAATTTAATTAGATGTGTCGTTCGGAACGGAAGAAAACAATTAATGACATCTTAAAAATAAATAAAATAGCATTTTTAGCCCTGAATTTTTTTAATGAGTGCAAGGCTGAATTTGTTACTAGTCTAGTTTCTACTCCTTTTAGTCGTTTATGTAATGCAAAAGTAAGCCTCATTCTGGACAAAAAAAATGAGACGCGTCGTGTAAACAACTTTGCTTCCAAGACATACAACATAATGCAAAAACTCAAGCGACAAATATTCTTATTCCAGTCTGTAGAGAAGTGTGGATGAGAGGAATGTTTGGAGTGGAACAAAAACGCATTTGTTGCTAATGACTCGTTGTGTTCATTAATCACCATTAATTCCTCGCAGGCTCCCTTTCATCTTTGTTCTTTTCTTGTTTTCTCCCATTTTTTGTAGCTGTGGCCGTCTTAGCATTTACTGCAATAGATCTGTGTTTTGTGATGTTAAGTACTTGAGAATAAGTTTTGGAGAAAGGGAATGCTGTGATTCCGCTGCTCAAGCTTCCATTATCGCGATTAGTATTCTATTTTTTGTAATGAACGAGTTTTCCCTTTGCCTTGAGCTTCCTTGTTGCGTCTTTAATTTACAAATGTAGATATAATAAGAGTAGCAAAAACAAGAATCCATTCGAAAAGGAATATCTTGTAGGTAACATTTGCAAGTGATCGCTTTAATTTAATAAACTTCGACGTTGTTTTATTCCTCGATGAATTATGTACACATGTACGAAGGGAACTAGCACATTATTAAATGGTTAACCTCTTAAATTTAAGAAAGCGATAACCGCTGAGCAATACCCTACGAGTTTAATACGACACAAAGATGTAATTAAAAGCGAATTAAGACTCCAGTCAATGGATATTCCCTCTGGAAGGAAATGCAAGTCAATGTATGTGTGTGTGCGCCTCTGTCAGTGTTTAGGGTAGTTAAAAGGATTTGTTTCGGTGGTTTTTGTAATGGAGCATGAAGGATGAAAATAGGAGTATAAGGATTTCTCTCTCTACAAAAGCGTCGAAAAATAAAAGACTTTTGGAGAAATCCCCTCAGCTCAACTCAACCTAACAAGTTGATGTATGAGTTGCATTCTCCAACTTATCCAAGCATGATCAAATCAAGTAATGACTTGTACCACATTAAAGTTTAAAATGGGGTGGATCCATCCGTCTCAAAGTTTTTTGGGTAGCCACGCGTGTGATTATAACAAGATTCATAATATTTTATCATTATCCTCCAACTTGAAAAAAAATTGTGAGAGGAAAGGGGTTTTTTCCACGAACTATCCGCACAATCTCATTTACGACTGTATCCATCCTCCAGTAAAGGAGAGTTATGTTCGAGAAATTCCTTTTATTCACAACTCGTAAGCAAATTTCTGCCCAGTGTGTAGCGATTCTGGTCAAATGTACGATAACGACAAAATCTCTCCTAGTAATATGCCATGTAATCCCATGTTGCTTCAGAAACTATGACAAATAACTTGTATGTGTGTAGGAAAGTATAGAGAAAGGTTCCTCAAGCCTTGCAATCATATCCTCCTTACCCTCAGCTCATAAAATGTACAAACGTCCGTCCACGCCCCATGACAACATTTTGTGAAATCCGCCAAAGGATGTCAATTACTGTGTGGGCTCTGCTCGTTTCATTAACATTGTGGAATAAACACTCTCCAGCTGTGTCATATTGGGTTCCCATGAGGTTTCAACTTCATCCATCCACCCAGCTCTAGGAGTAACAACTGTCTGTGTATTATTTCCCTCTAGAAATACACACGTGAACTGGGTGTAAAGCCAGAGTAGAGCACAACTGATGGTTGTTAGTTGCATCTCTCTTGATGATTATGATGATCATGCGATCATCACAACCATTACCACCTCTTTTTACAATTTTCCCTACTTCCTCTCTCACCGAAGAGGATAAAGAAAGAGTGGACGGGTGAGAGAACGATGTGAGTGAAAGGACAAGCCCAAAAACATGGCGTGGAAACGATCAACACTATCGAATCCTCTGGCTTTGAGATTCCAGCTGGAAAGTAGGAGTATTTTTTGGCAATGACACAGACACATTGGAATTGGTGACAATGACATTCCACTAACCCTATAGACTTGATTCGCTGGCCAGAGAAGAAAAAAATCTCTTCAAATGGTTTTTCTTACTTTCCTCTCATGTCATGTACTTTGCATGCACGTACAACACAACATGAACATTTATGTCTTATACTCATGTGAGCATGCTGGATTTTTAGTAGATTCATTGTGAAAGTGTTGAGGATTATTTTCAGCTGCATTGTCACGTTCCGCCGAGCCCCATTACTATGACACATATGTGACGGGGAAATGCTCCTTGTTTGGTAGCACACCAAAAAAAAGACTTCTGGAGAAAGGCAACTTATGCTGTATACCCACATTAATATATTATGTCAGTGTGGAGAAAGAGCCGGTTGTGGTTATTATTATTTCAAGTGACAATGTGGCACAGTTGTTGGTTTTTAGGAGTATTTCTGTGGTTCTCAAACGGCTTAAGCTATTATTCTTTCGGTATTAATATTGGGGAGAGAAAAGGAGCTGCAGGTTTCTTCAGCACACGTACACATGATGTAGTCTTTGCTGGAAAGGTTGAATAAATACATTGGTATTAAGCAGTCGCATCCACTTTAAAGTACTATTACGACGCTTCCAGAGTTTATCTTGTATAACTTATAAATGGACTTGGGCCGTGTGGAAACAAGGTTTGGTTACTTGGATGCTCGTTACTGTTATTTCATCATCTTTCTCCTCTTCATGTTTTCACTCAGAGAGAGAGAGAGAGAGAGAGAGAGAGAGAGAGAAGGGCATAGAAGGAAAGTTAGTATAAAGAAGCTGGCAGCATTGAAGCCATGTCTGTGAGTTCACAAGTGCTACACTAAAATTATGAGTGGGAGAAGGAGGCTCGGTAATTCTCCTTCATCATGACGCTGTTTGCTCCTCATTTTCCTTGTTTTTTCACACAGTCTGAGAAACACACAGAGTGGAATGATGAATGGCCAGTCCATATGAGCTAAAGAGCATGTAATTTGCAAATGTAAGGCATAATTAGCCTTGGTTGCTGGAAACAACTCCGATGATGGAGATGATGATGAGCCTATTGCTTCCATTGTGCCAGCAGAGTCTTCTCATGGACAAGCAGGCGCAATGTCTGAAGCATGTTTGGAATGGAGAGCCTTTGTGCTTCTTGTAATGGGAAATTAAGCACTGCTTTGTAATATTTGTGAAGAATGCTATGTAAATGGTGCATACTCAATTCACGTACCACATCCAAATTGACACTGTTGTAACAATAGGGATACAATAGAGGAGTAATATAGTTGCAAACCCAATAGTTACTTGGAGACGTGAAAGTTTGTAGAATAAGGAATGTGAAGTATATTCACCGGTCTGATCCCGATGAATCAAGTCAAGGAGAAATAACCGAAATTAATTGCCTCCTCAAGTGCCATTGTTTCTGGAAGTCTACGGGTGTGTATAAAACCAGACAACATGATTTACCGTCCGAAAGTATACTCTTTGCGAAGACAATTTCTTTCCAGTCCCTTACCCTCTTTGCTTAATTGCTCTTCTCTATTAAATTTGTCGGAAATTATGTTATCTCGAAAAGGGGAATTTTCATACAAGTATAAACTTTGTTTTGATCCTCACAATTTTATTGGTTATGCTTGTGTATCCTTTTGTCTCTTTCACAATTGCTATGAATATTTGACTGAGAGTGGAAATGATTGTTAAAATTAATTTCCATTATTTTCTCCTTATTTCCAGGTCTGGTTCCAAAATCGCAGGACGAAATGGCGAAAGAAGCATGCTGCAGAGATGGCGACAGCGAAAAGAAAACAAGAAGAAGCGGAGGGGCTATGCGAGACTTCAGATCAAGAAGATGATTGTGCTGACGACCTCATTGAGGAACATCATGTAGGCAAGAGAGCAAAATATCATGATGATGATCACCACTGATAATAGCATTACCTCGTTGAGGACAACACGATATCACGAAAAAGTAATAACTGAATTTCAATACACACCACGTCATCGTTCCCTACCCATCTTTTTATTATGTAATGAGATAAATCGCTACCGACTCCCGTCAAAAACCTCCCAAACTTTGCATTAACTTTAGGTGTAAAATAATTCCTTCCAATGAGATACGCCGAAATGCAGTTTTTACTCACAATGACAACTCATAAATTATCACAATATCTTTATTAGCAATGAAAAAAATTCTTAAAGCAAATTGAAATTCACTACCTTTTTGCAACTCTATAAATGCAATTCAGGCTGTTATAAATTCTTCCTCCTCGTCATGGAACTGTTATACAGTTGAAATCAAAATCATGTACGATTAGAGTTTTGCCAAAGGGTGACAAATCACTTTTTCAATGTACAATTTGCTTATCACATGTCTAAACAACTGCTAGATAGGCTATTATATATGTGTACTACTATCATATATTTGTGATTATTAGATGAGCCACCATAAACGATACTAGAAAATAATACTGTAAATCCTATAATCCATTAAGCCGTAGAATTATGTTGTCAGCGAGATCTCGATAAGTAAACAAGAAACGTCTTATAATTTACGAAAAGAACCCTAATCCCAACATTGTGAAAAGCAGGTAGCGAACTTTATTTCAAAAGTCATCATAGAATATTCAGGTATTGAACTTGGTATGTGAGTGTGAATCGTCAGGCTTTTCTTGTCACTTCTTTTCAATCCAAAGACTTACACAGAAACAGAAAAGTTATATAAGCGTCCGGCACTTTGTTCCCGTTTTTCTTACAGTATAGATGTTAATATTAGGTAACATTTTTTGTATGGGACTGGGACTGTGCTACAGCCCAGCATGTAGCTCTTTTTTTAATAAATTTCCGTTGCTGCCACGTCCTTGTTCGCTTTTTAAAAAGAGTCGATC
Source organism: Sinodicranocentrus sp. ZH6 (assembly GCA_027743935.1). Lineage (NCBI taxonomy): Eukaryota > Metazoa > Arthropoda > Collembola > Entomobryomorpha > Entomobryidae > Sinodicranocentrus > Sinodicranocentrus sp. ZH6. The sequence goes on along the minus strand of JAHZNA010004925.1, from coordinate 80,547 downwards.
CGTAGTAGTGAAAAGTGAGAACACTTAATGGTAATAGTCTTAAAGTGTATTATTACTATTAAATATTTAATCACACGTTAAGTGCAAACTATAGGTGGTTACATGAGTAGTTAGTGTATAAGTAGTTATACATGTTTAAAAAATTACAGGGTCCATTTCTTTTCATTTTCTCCTCGTCCATTCAGCATGTCATATATGTGTACACAGGAAATGTTAAAGTGTGTATTCGATACTGTACAGATATAGTCTCTGGTAAAATGTGTACATTGTTCAGTGTATATATGTATATAACAAAAAATATGATGTGTAAAAAATAGGCACATTTTATTCTGTCTTGTTTCCCCATTATTCTAAGAACTGTGCAGTCATTGAGAATATCATTTATCAACTATTTATTCCACTTTCTTGTAAATATAAGTGTACAGTTAAGTTAAATAATCAATGAGGGAGTAGCTAAGAATCAACAAGAACCCGTTTGTGTAAAGTAATTTAAATAAGGTCGTCCTACTGTCTATGTTTTGTTTTACCCATATACGTAGTTGCGTCGTACAGAAGAAATTTACATCGTGTTTTTAATTTTGATTAGAAGGATTGCTCTAAGCTTTAAAGATGCAAGATATCAAGACGTTTTTATGAATGAAAGATGTTTAGGCTTTATTTTGTAAAATCTCAGGTAAAACAGATTGCTTATGTGATTTTAAACTTATACCTAAGCTGTAAGCTTACATTATTGTAGTGTATCTAAGACACTTTACATTCGAAGAGGATGACAAGTGTGAGGATGATGGTGTCGTTTTATTTCTCTGATGCCGTGAGATATAAATGTACTGCGTTAATACTTCCCATGAACATGTTTACTCTCTCAAAAACCTTTAGTCCAATGTCCAATTCAAACTATTTAGCGTTATGCCACGAGTTTTTAGCAATCAGGAATAAAATTGATATTGACACCCTGTGTATGGTAAATTCTTGGAAAATAAATGCAAAATAAAACATTTTGACATAAAAAATATCTTCTGTTTTGTGTGCTCTGTTTATTGACATCATTTCTCCGAATTACGTAGTTTTGGAACACTTTATATCTCACCATCAAATACAGCCAAAATTAATCTTCTCTAAAACCCGGATAGTAATTCTATTTCGGTGTTTATTGTAGCGATGATGATGGCGTAGAAAATCATTAAAGTTATGTATATACATAACTATCCTACTTTTTCTATATGATTACATTCAAGAACTGTATATTCATATCAGAGGGATAATACTGGGTTACAGTCTTCCGCTTTCATTTTATGGAATCGATTTACGATCTTTTTATGACAGGCTTACAAGCTAAGTAGGTAAGCACCTGTAGTAGTTTAATCAAGTGAACAAAAGTCCTTAAACATCTCTATGACTTTGGTCTATGAATAAAAAAAACTCAAGTCTCAATTTGTCAACGTTTTATGCATAACTGACATTTATTGTAGTTACTCAAATTTGCACAATAATACATGCATCAACATCATGAAAGAAAATGCCAAACTTGTTGAGTACCAATTTAGTACGAAACATACGCCTCCAGCAACTTTTCTCTTCTCATGATGACTAAATTCCATTTTCCCCATCAGCCAACCACTTTTGCTTTGTTCCTTTTTAAAACAACATAACATAGGATCAGTGTCACCACAATAGTGCAAGATACGACGACCATTGACTGCGTGAGGCCTACAACATCAGGTTTATCTAAAAGGGTTTCTAATTCCAAAGTTCCAAAAAAGTACCCGTTCTCGCTTACATTCGGAAGAGGAGCGTCTGCTGTGTAGGCTGCACTCTGCATTGGGATCCCCTGCGTGTTCATTTATTTACAAAGGGAATCCATAAGATTGGATGATTTGACAAGAAAAGGATGTAAGGAATGAAGAAACAGGGATAACGAATGGTAATGCAATGAATCGCGATGAACTGAGGAAAACAACAGCGAGACAAAATAGATAGGGAGTAACGTCCAAGTTGAAAGCCTTTAAATTGGCCTTCCATCTTCTCTATTGAATCCCCCTTTTTCTTAATCGTCGCACTAGTACTCCTATTTCGGTGACACAGAATTACCAAGGAATGACACAGCGGAAATGTATGGATTGGAGTCTATGCAGCTATCAGCACGATCTCAAGTCTATACGTTTTAATGGTTTGCTCTGTCTATTCATTCTTCCCCACCACAACCTATACTCCCTGTCCTTCCATTTCCAATTGGTATGGTCTATTCCGAAAATGGAAGTGAGCAAGAGTTTTTTCCAAGAAAGTTGAGCCTTTTTTCACAATTTTCTTCTCCCATTTTCTCAGGAAAATACGCCCATTGCTCTCATCTGATAGAGAATTGTCTAGATGCTTTTCAGTTATTAAGTTGGTTACAAAGCAAAAATTTCTCTATAAAGCAATGGAGCTAGTATCCATGAAAAACAAATAGCTTCAAGATTTACCATTTTTATAGAGATTGCAAAAATTGTGAACTGAAACTAAAAAATATCGATTTGAACATTGCTTTTGCCTATTGGAATGTAAGCAAAACCAAGGCAAACTCAAAAGTTACCATTATTTATTAGATAGTTTTTTTCCCTCCTAGTCGTTTATTCCAGTCAAGTGTTCATCTTGCGTTAGTCTATTTTAGTAGATTTTTTAGACCACATGGGTTGGTTATTGACGATTTGACGATCCAAGAGGTTGTATCATAGGGAAAAAGAGACAAGAAATATAACATCACTCCATTTCACCAAGACAAAAAATCTTTTCCTCCTCTTCTTCCCCTGAATTTCTTTCATATTTTTGTCGACGCATAACATCTTAATGTATAGGGTAGGAGGAGAAAAGTGTGTGTGTTGGTGTAGTACTATTATTTTTGGAGTGTGTACTAGGTTATGCAATATAATGCGGTAAGTGAACTAGCCTACGTGTCTCACTCTCTCATTGGGTTCCATTTTTTCTCGACGTCTGTATCAAGTACTTTCCTCCCTGGAAAAGATTCACCAGGACAGATTCCCTCATTTCATCATCTTTTTAGATATCTCCATTCACCCATCCTGATACGTTATGAAACTATTGCCCTTTCACTTCTTTTTTCTTCTCCATTTCCGTTTTTATTGCCTCGCCAAACTCCATTCCCATCTCTGATGTGCTTCATTTGATTCACTCGCTCTCTCTATCTCTCTAAGCTAACGTTATAATATCTATACAGAGAGGGAATGTCTACAAGCTCTCTGGATGTGGAAGTAAGTACTGGAATTGAATTGGGCCAACGAGAATGTAATAATATCATTCAATGTGATATTTGCCTTTTTCTTCCCTTTTACTCTCCACTCGTCATGTTTTTATACTTTTTCCTCCTCCCGCGCGCACTCCTCTCTTGGGCTGACTTCCCAACCGTTTTTTCAATTCCATAATTCTTCGTCGCCATTATATCTATGATTACATCATTGGAACCTAATATGAAGACGCATGTACCGAATAAAAATGCTCCAGCCTCTCTCTCTCTTTCTGTTACCCTCACTCACTCAAGGCAGTCAGTCAAGTCGTACGTTATTTTCGAGTAGGGAACAGACCTGTCAACCGTTTACCAATTTTTCTTCATTAGTTTCCTCCATATAAGATACTCTTAATACCCAGGCAAAAAACTCTGCTCTGTCTTGCTGATAGACCAAACAAAATCTAATTGATCGACTAAGTGTTTCATCTTAAAATGATCAGAGAAACGGAAATGCACAGACTGACACATTATGATTATCTATTCCATGCTTTCTTACATTCCATAATATCATATTGTTATTCCATTGTTTTTTGCGTAAATCCCTTGATATTACTCATAGGTTGAGGTTACACAAGTGTGATCCCCATTTGTTCTCCTTCACTGACAAGATTCATTAGTTTCCTTGTGTTGTTCATTTTGATACGGACGGAGGGCTGTTATATTTTCATGTTTATCTCTGTAGCATAAAGAAACCCTACCTGATGGTAGCGAATTTGCGTCATAGGTGGTAGAGAAAGTAAAGTAAAATATATATGTTAATAACGGGCGGTTGCCTTCTCATAATTAAAACTCATTTACTTCCTCGTCCCAAAAGCTGGTGATGAGTAAGTTTTGGTGCAAGTGTGTACATGCCCTGGTATAGTTTACTACTTTCCAAGTTTACGACAGGAAACAAGAAACAACAAAGTGCTCAACTTCACGCTCAATTTTGCCGAGAGAAAGGAAGGGAAATAACCCCAAATGATGATGATTCCAAATAAACTATTATTATTAAAGTTGTAGTGTGGCTGGAAGCTTAAAGAAAGTTTTTAATTATATTATGATTAGCTCCACCTTATGCATTCCCTCCGCCCCTTTTTCCCTTTATAACCCTCATCATAATATTATTACTTATGTAGATATTGTACGCGTGTGTTTCGAGAGGAGGATACGCAACGAGAACCGGTTTATTAGATGACAGTACTCCATTACAAGTTTGTAGAGTGGTGAATGTAAGAGAGGAAAAGACAATGGGGATTGCGTACAGTGTACAGAAAATGGGAGGATGCAAGTCTATAAGTAGTTTATAAATGAAACAGCATATGAGACAAGTTAGAAGAAAATGAAGGTCTAAAAGTTTGTCGAAGCTCATTATATTGGGTTTTTATGTTGCTTACCACAACTTTTCTCTGATACTTTTATTCTATTATTCTTCGCCACCTTTTCCCATTAAAGAAAAATGTGTGCACCAAATACTACTTTCATTACGAGTGTATCGCATAAATGCAGTGTGTTTGTGGAGGCTGTGTATTCTCTCACACAGAGAGAGTGGGTCACTCACACATTATTGGTTGTGCAAAAGCTGTAAAAAAGTTTCTCCTCTCTTTTTTCTTTTCCACTTTTCCGATTAAAGAAGTTTCTTCGGAGGGGATTTTGTGCTCAATTACCGGAAACCTTGGAAATCTGTTAAAAATACTTACTCCCGAAAAAACATACTCCTTTGTCGTTCACATGTCTCAAGTGTACTTTTTCACTCAAGCACGTCAACGCTGTTTGTGATATTGGGTATTATGAATGATATACTTTGAACGATGATTTTCTATACACACTTGAAAAAACATTAGTCATGATTTCACACAATTCAATTTTATGTTTAGATCTGATATTCAAAAACACTCATTTCTAACTCATTCCCAAAGTTGCTCCCCTTCAGGTGGGCATTTTCTACAACTGGAAAACAATTTGTTAGTAAAGTGATACACTACGTGTAGATTCCTGTCGGCAAGAGTTATGAAATATATTCTCAGATGAATTCCTGCTGCAGCCCAAAAAAAACTTGCAATCATTATAAGCACATGGATGGGCATGGACACATTTGTATTACATCAAAAAGAAAAAAAACTAAGTACCTCAGGGAGAAGTCTGAGTGAGTTGAGTGTTCATGTTGTCGTTTATCTAGTCTCATCATACCCAAAGTGACACTGCTGCTTTCAATGTATGTCTTTGGACAGAGAAAAAAAGGTTAGGAATGAGCAAACATCACAAAAGTGTACACATATTGCATTTGGCGTGTAAAAAAGGGACAGAAAGTGGTGGCACGGGAAGGAAAAAGGAAACTCTACTTTTGTAGTGTATCCTAACACACAAATAAAGTATTGTAAGTCATTAATTCCACCTGTGCCCAGCTCGTGCAATATAACATATTTTTATAAGATCGCCATATAATGTGGTTTAAAACAAGACCACACACTGTGTGTCCACTCTTACCACATCATGTTATTTGTTTCATGAGTCAAACTGGGTAGAGTTGGTTTGTGGGTGGAACCGCTGCAATTTTTGGCCTTTCTTCAACTCTTCATCTTCCTGTATCCCCTCAAAACGAGAAACATAAAGGGAGTGTCCAACATGAATGCATGATATTAAACGATACCCTATAAACTCAACAGCTAATTGAACCCTTCTGCTTGAATTTTTATATTGATTTTTGTAGCGATGGACTTCCACTGGAGGGAATAAAACTAAGGGCGAGATTTTAAATGAGAGTGGTATTAGGTTTGCGGTTGGGAAGCTAGAGTGAAGTTACAGATAGCAGATTGGGCTTGTAACTGACACCATAAAAAAAGAGGGCTATCTAAATGGAATTCACATTACATGGAATTTATATTCACATTATCATACCAGATCCGCCTTTGTTGTCATCATAGTTATCCCACAACTGACACAAGACTATCCATCAAAATCAACGGGAAGGTTTAAGAGACTTTTTTGGGAATTGCACAATATCACCCAAGTTCATGCTCCAGTCATGGGAATCCAATCGTGTATAACAATGAGTGGAAAATCGTTCCTGAAGGATTTATACCGAAATGCCCGATCATTCTTCTTCAAGCGACAGGTCATCATGAATTTAAGAGATATTATACATACATCAAGTGGGCATTTCTTTGCCACATCGTGAACCGATGCAGTGTTTGCAGGAAACACAATGTTACACAGTATTTTCATCCACCATCACCATGAAACATGATCTGCTCCTTTACACCATTAATAAAATCAGTTGAGCGAGCCCAACTTGAGGTTGTTTTCTTGAACACTTGTGACTCCAACTATATTGTTGTCCAAAGGAGAGGAAGTGGTGGTTCATTCATTCATTCAAAAAAATGCAAGACGATTGTTAGGTGACTGATCTGGAGTAAATTGTGAAGTTGGTGAAGTCCAAGAGATTGTAGAGTCGACCTTAAGATGCTACACAAAACGGTGACACGTTCATTCATTCTTTCTCCAGAGATTTTACGACATAAACTTTTCTTGTACTCCACCTCCTTCCGCTTTATTGTGAGAAAACTTCATTCATAAAATTTATACCTTGCAGTTTTTCACGCTACAACGTTGACGGCGAGAAACCTTTGCTTCAAATTGTGTAACGTATTCTTGAACACTGCTTTATTATTTACACTTATTCAATCCTGTTAGCGTATGATGGGAATAATAAAGGATGTTATTATGAATACCTTTCTTGCCTACCTGTTAGATCAATAAAACATGCATCGACAAAGTTATGCTTTGGTACGGCGAGATGCTTAAAGTTGAGATAATTCTTTTACACTTTTGGCTTTACGTAATTCGATAGATTTTTAAATATGGATGATGATGGATTTTAATTTTAGAAAAAGAAATGCTAACGTCATTTCACAAAATGCGGATCAGCAAAAAATATCGCGCTCTGTTTATCAATAAAATTGTATTTTAACAAGCATTAAACTTTGCACACATATTTTTATTGTAAATAATTTGCTAAAAGGAGTGGCATATTCCTGTATATCTGTGGTTATTTTAATCTCATGCTAGTTCTAACTGCGTAGTAGTTTTAAAAGCTCTCTTGAAAGGAGGACAGAGACAGCATGGCACCAAACGGTAGCAATTATAAAACCCTATTAAATACTTACCCGCTGCTGCAGTATATTATCGTCATTGAGTAGAAAAGTCAAAGAAAATGAAGAGTATATGACAGGAAGTGAACGTTTTGCTAACAAAGGACATTGGGACGGTAAGTCTATGCATGTGCATTACTATCTCTCTCCATTATTATATTGAATATAATAGAGTAAAAGTCATATTTCTTTGGTTAGAGTAAATCTATACGAAAGGGAAGTACACCCCTACCCCTTAAAGCTCTTAAAGTACTTGACCAGGTGAGCTTCCCCAAGTTCATTCATACATTCCTCCACTGCCATCCCATTTCCACTCATTCATTGAGTCAGAGAGAAACGTATAAGGCTCTCCTCGTGCAATTCATTTTACTTTGACATCGTATCCCAATTTTTATGTAAGTATGGTAGTAATTCAAAAGTGAATTGCCTCTAACTCATCCATAAACTTTCTAAGCTAAAAGTGTTCTCACACCTTGTACCAGGATTAGTGTCACATTCATTGATGAACACTCATTTTCCTATATACTTTTCACTCCAACCCTCACAATAGCGAAGAGCTATAAGCCCAAAAACGTAGGGATTTTTGAAACCGCTCTCTCAAAGTCAGAAAGTCACTGACTTGAAAGTCCCTCTTGGTCTAATCCGACTAGAATGAGAAAAACAAAAAGGTCACATTTTCCCCAACAAAGGATAGGGCTCTTTATCAATAGTTCATCCGTCGGCTCCACTCTGTCTGGAAGAGACGGATTCGTATAGAGCATCCACGTTTTGTAAATGTAGTAGGTAGGATATTAGCTAAACTGAGGATTTTTTTTCTTCGCATTATTTGTCAACTAAAGGCATTCTTACCTTTATAATTTACACAAAGGTTGAGCGAAGGCATATTATTGGGAGCAGAAGTGGTGGTGTGCGTGAGCTTAGGACATGGATTGGGATTTATTTTACTTTTTGTAACAATTGAAGCCGTGCTTCCTAATCCAATGTTCCACATCATTGACTGCTAAACTGAAATAGTTGGGACTATTTACCTGTATGTGTAGTGTCGGGGATGTCTATGGAAAAGATCATTACAAGCCGATATTATACACACACACCTTTAGGAAGTAACAGGAAGCGACAGGACCCTCCACTAGGTTTTCAACAATGCTCTGTGCAGAACAACACTATGTGTGTGTATATTTTTGCCATATCGAGTGGCACAAAGTTTTCGTTAAAACCTCGTTTTATGTCACACTCAATATTTTTCAACGATGATAATAAACTACGTATCCAGGTCTATGACATGATATCCATACTCAAATATCTATTTTCTCTGTGTACAGGAAATGTGGAAGTTTATGAATGAACTGGTATATAATATGAGTATAAGCTTTCCAACTTTTTCAAACTGAATAGAGAGGAAGACATACAAATCGCTTTTGTCAAGAGAGAATAGGTTGGAATGAAATTGAAGACAAATAATTAGCTACACGTATGACTATATGACATGAATAAATGTTATGTAAAAGAGAACTTACAGTTTTGTAATGAACTGGCTATTGTAAAGCAGCGAAATAATTGAAAACTTTTAAAATTAAATGTTAGTTTACACAACTAACAGAGTTTGTATCGAATTTTAATTTAAAAAGCGGTATAAAGCTGCCAAAGCTGTGAAGCTAATAATCAATTATAGTAGAAATGACGGTGGAGGAACCGAGTGTAAAAAAGTGGCAGTACTTTTGCTCATGTAAATCAGTTGATACAGACACTGACATTACAGAGTGGCTCTTTTACAGTGATAGATGTGGTTTATGTTTTCAACAGCTGAAATAAATAGATTCTATCCATCATCTCTAGAAAAGCTGAGCGTTTCTTATTAGAGAGGGCTTATATTCACTAGCTCCATGGATGGCTCCTCATGGGAATGAAAAAGATTTGGGATAAACGTAGCTCTAAAAGTTATTGCAGCCTACTTTATTTTCGAACTTGGAAAATGACACTGAGCAAGTGGTACACATGGTGAATATACAAATCTCTCTATATATTCATGCATAATAATATCCTCCACTCAGGGGAGAAAAAAAGTTGATGAGGGTGCCTATTCTTGTGAGCCTCCAAGGTATCACAAAAATCCCTAATCTCATCGTATCGTCATTTTTCCACACCATTTCAGAATTGTTTGCATGTTTATCATGATCTACGAGCGGAGAGCTGGGCTCATGTTTCTTTTTCATATTTTTTGGCATTTTTCAAAGCTTATTTCCTTCATGAAGTGTTTTCCTCCATGCGCGTCACTTCTATTCTCAATCTTATTATATGACTTCATGCATATGCTCAGTGAGGTGAAGCTAGCGGTATATACACGTATATTATGATGAATCACTAAAAATGCAAAGGAGCATTTCGAACAATATAGCGATACTTTTAAAACAATGTTTGAGAAAATATCTCCAGCCCGAGCTGTTGACAGTAAATAACGATGCATCTTAAGTATCTTATGACGTTCAAAGTGTGTGTTCCCTCGGCAAGTTACATTTGCAAAACAAGCCATGTATCGAAACTAGGCTAGAGCTGAGGTTGTACAACAAAAATTCTTGACACAAAAGAAATTGAGGACATTAAGATTTGTAAATGATCTCTGTTGCTACAATTCTCTTAAATATCTGAAATGAAGGATGGAGAGAATCGCATATATTCAAACTATAAATTCGTATAGAAAGTGTTTCCCTTTTTCTCAGCAGTTATTATTAAGTAGAAAGAGGGAGTGAGCTGGAATAAATCTAAAAAGGCAGAAAAATACTTGTAAAAATGCACACTCTCAGAAACAAGATGGTACAATGGTATTCCCTTCTTTTCTCGGTAACAAGGAATATTCGAGAGATTTAGCATATATGAGAAATTTTCACTTCTGTTTCGCAGCTGGTCCCACTCATTTTTTTCCTTCTCTTTTTTCGCTGCTTTTCCCAACATAGAATATGCAATCGGATGACAAATAAAAGTAGGACTAATTTGTCCATGTATAAAACTTCCACTGTATACAACACCGTCTTAACACTTTTCCTTATCATTGCCTCTCTCATCTCATTCACATGTGTAAAACTGATGACAGCTAATACACGTATGTTACCAGCCATTGTTCAAAATGGTCTGGATACTTTAACCTAATGAGAAAAGCAAATAAGTTGTGTTAAGAATAGAATCTGTGTCAGCGTTAAAAAATGATTGATTAGCCAAACCTGACAAATTCATTGTATGCATAAAAGTCAATCATGCATTGTAATCAACATCATAATACACAAACTAATTTGCATATTTTCAGGTAGGCAGAATTTTTTGCCCTCTAATCAATCAATCCCTTCAAAAATAATAAAGTATAAAAGAGGGGTATGTTACAAGATGATTGGAACCCAAAGTCATGTCCTCTGTGAGCGGAATAATTCACCAAATTTGTCTCTTAGGTGCCAAGCTGTCTGATGGATATTGACCCCTGTCTCAGCCAGTCCGTGGTTCTCCCATTTAATTCAATAAGTGAATATATAAAAGACTGACTGACTGATTTCATAAAGAAAGGTAGTGTAAAGGTATACACACCAAAGGCCCTACGACGATGCATACATAAAGGCACTTCCTTTCTTTTGTAGTAGCATTGAGTGTAAATTCAAGGATATAAAAATGAGCCTAGTAAACACTCAGACTTGGAGTCGGGCTTGGTGTGTAATAGAATCCCATTGTAAAACCAGTAGCGCATAGTTAGCAGAATCACATAAATAGAGCGATAGAAAAGGGTCCTTTTACGTGGTGAGTAATCCGCTTGACAAATTGTTCACTAGAGGAGTCAACTGGAATGAGGTGAAACAAACTAAACAAAACCTAAAGTACCTTAACAGCTTTTAGCTCAGAGACAAGTATTATTATTACTGTTACACGGCTCGTTGGAATCATATTCATTCGTATACAATTCTACACATGTTTATTCAACTTTAATTTTTTCTTCTCTCTTTCACTTCATATGTTGGAAAAAAAGCAGCTGCTAAGTATACATTTAAGAGGTAAGCAAAGTTAGAGTCAAAATAGGGTATATCGTATCAATATTCAATGCTGAGTTTACAAAAATGCAATATGCTTTTCACAGTCGGAATGATTATGGTCATTATTAGTGTGCAATAATGGTGCTAAAATGCCTCAAGTTTTTTTGGGGGGTTTAGTGTCCTTGCTCAGAAATGCTCAACGACTCACAGGGAGAGAGGAGGATGATAGCTAAATAATGTGAATGGTAGGGTGTAGGTATATTGAAAACTAATGTTCGTATAATAACGATGGTGGCTCCGCATGCTTCTTTCTGTGTGATTCTATTAAAGCATAAAATGTTAATATAATGAAATATTCTTCCCCATGAAAGGAACTCTGAATATTATGTTGATGATTAGCCACTGCATATTGTATTCATCTTCTTATCCTTCCTTATACAGCATTATGATGATGTACCTTTTAGCGGCAAAGGTATGTATGACTGGGATCCTCTGTTGTGTACTTTTTTGAAAAGAGAGAGAGAAAAAAAATGTACGGGGAAAGGCAAGAAGCTAATAAGCTTAATCATACACAAGTTTCCATGTGCTCTCTGTTCCTTGTAAACTAATAACTCTCGTATAATAACAAGCCGTCATATTCATTATCCGGCAAAGTGGACCTAGCTCTGCTCTCTCAATAAATATCGTTTTTCTAGTAAAAAGAAGGGAGGACAAAGAGGAGCATAATATGATTGAGACTAATCCCATGATTCTAATTCCGAATGGTGATGCTTAAAGAAAAAGGTGAGATGAGACGACGGAATCGTTTTTCTCAGGGATTTGTCCGAGTGGCGTGTTTAGATTTGTTAAATGCAAAAGACGATACATGGGATTCCATCAGGAGTAAAATCTTGCTTACTTTTATAGGTTTTTGTAAAGTTTAGACCAGCGGATGATTGAATATGAGATGTCTCAAGTGCTATAATATGGTGTGCAGTTCATGAATCCAACAATAATACGCAGCTTGTTTAATGATCATGATCATCACAGGGCTGAGCTTATAGCTTAATTTTCTACAATGGAGGTTTAAATTAAAAATCATTCGGCATATAATTGAAAAGCTCATTGTGTAGAAAAGGTAAAGATGAACGCATGATGAGTCTTAATGATGGCGTTTGTATATTCAAATGTACATTAGGGAATATTAAAAGAGCACACGCAATCATTTTTCTCCTATTTTATCATCATGGTGAAGGTGTCAGGATGAAAAGGTAGACATGTAATGGAAACGATGATGTAGGGGGTGATTTTCAGTTATTATTAGTGAAATTTAGTACTGCCTATTCATCTCCTCAAATGATGTATTTTTGTGGATGGTACAAAGTCAGAAAAAAGTGACTTTGCATGGTGATGCATCCTCATCAGGGACTACACAAGCGGACAGCTTAAACTTGTGAAGATATATTTATATATGTACGCTCAAGCTTGCAAGGCAAAGTATGAAGATGATGATAATGATGATGTGATTCTCAGAAAGTTGGCTTGTAGTTTGATATTTGCGCCCATAATAAACTACTGCAGGTAATTTAGGATCTGCAATGGCTTCAGAGAAAGGCCTTATTTGAGTTTAACTAATATACAATGAGCATAAAAGACAGTTAGATAGGCCGTCTAATGCTGGGCTTTGCCTATTCCGCTAGATTCACTAGTCAGTTTTCGGTTTCCGCCTTGTATAAGCAGCGACCACAGACATACAAAAAGTCCCATCAAAAAGGATTCAGGAAAAGTTGAGTGGAATTCATAGAGGGATAATGATGACGATTCTTTGCATCTTATTCACACAGCTGCACAGTCTGGTTAATGCCACAAGAGTAATTTGAGATAAATGGTATAACAGCATAATCATCACAAGGGTGGAGTTAATGGGCTGAAGAAGAGTTTCGACTTCTCAAATACTACTTTTCCCAAATGGGACAATGGAGACTCATTATAACAACATTTCATAGTGCTTCCTTGTCTTCCGCTTGCTGCATGCATGTGTGTATGTGGTTTTGATACATTGATTGCAAGTTTCCCATTGTGAGCGAGGTAGACAAGACTTTCTTTAACGGCTTGTAGTCTTTCAGACTAAATGATGATTGAGTGAAGATGCGGGACTCATCTATTCCACCAAATTTCTTAGCTCTTTAGCTTAGTCTATCAACCTTTAGTTTTGTATACAACATATTATACCTTGTCAGTTTAGAGGTGGGGTATTATATCTGGGGGGCATTTTTATTTTATCACACTTCGTGTGGATATTGCAATCGTTTAATTAACTAAGAGCATGTCAACTTTACATTTTAAAAAGTACAACGGATTGCAAGTTTTTAATTATGAAGGCGTTATATGAAGTGAGACGTCATTTTAATGAAAATGATTAGTCTTTATTTTGTAAGTATTGCTAATTGGTAGTCATTTTTTTCTACTCGAACTATTGACTTGCAATTAAAGAGATGCATAGACTGAGAACTGGGCTGCAACTGCAAGTATTACATATAAATAGACGGGAAGGTCATGTCATGTCTATGCTTTATCTGACAAAAGGAATATAATTTCGAGGCTTTATAATATTCTCATATATTTTTCCTCCGTACACGAATAGTCTTTGGGCATGCAGCCATATCGTTAGGATTGCGAGTAATGACATGAAATAGCAACAATTGATCAAGACCAGGTGTCACAAAAATACAAATAGCTAGATTCTTTGGTGCATGGCACGTTCTCCTAACTAATCTGTGTACATTTCTAATGATATTTAAGTACATTCTTTTTTGTGTGATTTCAGTCCTCTTTGGTGAAAAACCCTCTATTAGCTATTTTAAAATACTTCTCTTGAGGATAATAAATGATAGCTCACGTGGTAAAACTGTGCAAATCGAAATTTTACTAGCTCTTGTAACCTTTGTGTAAAGAATGCTATTATTGAGAAAATGAATTGTTGAAATATTTTGGAACCATAATAGGATATTTATTAGGACAAAAGCTTTTTTTCCTTTCAGCACACAATTATATGGATCACTTCAGATTGATAGTTATTTCAAAAGTTAAGTGTCATATTAGCCATAATAACCTCATGACCCACAGAAGAGTAGCATTGAGACAGAAAATTCAATTCAGTTTATGCTCCTATTCTTCAAGAGAGCTAAATAGGAAGTGAGCAATGCACAACAAAGAGAAGAAGAAAGCAACAGAATGCTTACAGCTGTCGCATTGATGGAAACGCCAAAGACTTAAACGAATCGCCTGGAGCTCAATAGCACGAGTCGCTGGCTAACAACACATTATTTGTATCGTTCCACTCTCAAGATCAATTTTACACTTGAGTGATTTCATCTTTTACTTTTATACCTTCAGAAAATGCAATTTGTCTTGTAACGAAAAAAATACAAATGCTGTTTTACTTTTATTCAATTCGGTGGCTTGTGTTGCTTTGTGCAGTTGAAGCTGAATCATTTTGAAAAGGAAATATTAGGCATCTAATTGCGTTCGTACATGAACACATTCTTTGATTTATACTAATATAATATAAGGCCAAGATGATGATAAATAAGAATCTCATTGAAAGAGCACTTTTTTGGTTTTGTTAATATTACGTGGATTGTTTCCTTCGATATTTTTAGTAAATCAAATACACATAAAGTCTAAAAATAGTCAACGTGGAGAATATAACCTTGTGGATTTATAAAATATAATATCTTCCAGAAAACTGGTCTAACCATGTACTATGATTTTTTGCCAGATGTGAATAAATGAAGCAATGTTTCGAAATATTTATGTACATAACTTTTAATTTTTTAGCATACGCATAGTATTATTTGCTTTGCCACAAAATTTAATGCAGTGAACTAGAACCTTTTCAGATTGGAATCCATCAGAAAATATGTATGATTCGCATGTTAAGATTATATTCAAGGAATAGCAATCAAAGAGAGTGTCGCCTAAGGAAGGTTTAAAGTTTCCATGATTTGGATTTCTATTTGAATGGAATTGGATAGCAATGGAAAAAAATATCAGTACTTCTTTCATCCGAACTTGTAAGCTTGACTAGATTATCGTAGCGATGGAAAATACATGAAGATTAAAATATTTCTTGGGAAAAGATTGCATGCATAATTCAAACCATGAAACGACCTAAATAAAAAAACGCCTTCTCAAAGATCCCTTTATAATGTATTGAAAAACTTGGAAAGTAAAAGATGGCATTTGTAAATTTGAAGTGGGTAGAATTATTTTTACCTCAAAAAGTAGTCGCCAGACAGGTATAAAAGTGAACCGGAGATTTTTACACCGCAGTTCATCGCTGAACAAGTATCAGTGAATAGTGCTAAGGATTTTTTCTCCGTAACACATTGAAAAACTACTTTGTGGAATTATTACTCATAATTTTTATTTATTTTCAAGGTTTGTAATCTAGTTTCTGTGATACACGAAAGCAGTATGAAAAGTGCTGTATGTTTCATGCTTGTTTTTATTTTCTCTGCCTGTTTGGCACAGGTAAGCTTAAGATAAATTCCATTTCGCTTCCTGGAAAATTGTATCGATATCATCTAATATCTTAAAATTTGCAATTAATTACAGATCACTTTCACCAGAGAATGGGTTAAAGGGAAAAGAGCGACAACTGCGAACCCAGCAGTAATGTCTAAAGACGGGCATACCTTGTGTCGCAGCTTGGTTTCAGCAGTGGAATATTTGATAGAGGTAAACATCGAAATTTTTATTATCAAATATATGTATAAACAAGTTATTACATGCTGAAAAAATAATTTTACAATCATCCATATTTATTGTAGTTGGAAAAAATGCGGAGAGTTGAATGCTCCGAATGTTGTCATTCTGCTTCTCCAACATTTCCTGTTCTGCAAGATATTCAAAGATCGCCGTCGGATTACATGACGTATGTCCGCGACATCCCAACTTTGGAACAGGATCAACTTGAGAGAGGTGTAAATAGCCAAGCTCGAAGAAACCAATGACGGCTTAAGGCTACAAATGATGAATGACTCGATAAAAAATCTGTATTTAGAAACAGCAGCAAACATTTCTAACGTAGCAGTTTGTAATTAATTCACGTTCGGGGTTTCCTTTATAGCAAAACTCCATAATAAAATGCCCATGTAATAAATTCCCCCAGGTTAAACTGGACTATGTAGAAAGTAGCAATCATAAAAATCATGTCCATTTCCAGAGATGAAAATTCAACTTGTAAATTACGTAGTTTCATAAACATTCTCCTGATGATGAAGGACCTAATGCGTTTAAAATTTACAATTTATTTGGAAAAATGTTAGTAATTTTAGTAGCGATCATGTAGACGACAAAAAATTTCGAAAATGAACTTCACATCGCAGTTCTCTTTGAAATAAATATAGCGTCAATACAATGCACTAATAAAGAGTAATGGTTATATTAATAACCTACGTGTCATGAACAAAAAATGAGAGCTTATTGACTTAAATTGAAATTTGACCTCATTCTCATACATCAACTGCAACATGAAAGGGCGATGGTGCAAACTCCCAAAAACGCATCACACGAAATCTGTGGGCTACGATGGCAAGCTTTTCCGATTTCTGTTCATTATTCATGCAACCACTAGTTGGAGCAGATAGCACTAAATTGTTTATATATATTTATACAGAAGCCATATTTTTATGCCATTTACATTCATTCATCATTCAACTAGCGCAGTTTACGCAAACTGTGCAACCATGTATCGCAAAACTGCCAATGAGCATTTAGTCGACTTATGTTTTACTGAAAGGAAACCATTATATAAAACATACATATGTACAAATGCACGTATACATACATTCCAATTCCTTTTTATGAATTACTCCATTTCAGAATTTCGTAGCGAAAGAAATTATCATCAGCATTTATTAAGTTGGCTATTGAGAAAGTTAGATTTTCTGTAAAATAGAGCTTCCGTAGCGATAGTTATACGGTGCTACTTTACTGAAGGTTATTTTCATGAAGAAATCATGCTTGGTAGATTTTTTTACTATTAGTCAGCTTTTAGGCACGATAGCTCTTAAAACTCTTTGGAATCGAATCTGTTACAGGATCTACTTAAAAGCAAGCTACGAAAAGTAGGATGATCATTATACAGGCAATTACCGTTCTATTAATGAGAACATGGATTTTTTAAGCATTGTACCATTGTCACATTTTTAACTTACTATCCATGGCTTGTACTTAACTTGCTTCTATAATTGTTAGAGGTAAGCCTAACTATGTTGTGCTTCCAGGTATGCTCATTCAAGTTTATATTTAAATGCAAAACAAAGAACTACGAAGTTTGGAGTTTGACTTTGATGCAATAATGTATGCAAACTTCTGCACTTATTAATTATAATTTGGAAACTGTGATCTGCATTCTTAACTTCAACTGTTTTAGGTTTATGAGTTCATATCTACAAGACGTCAGCAGGATATGCATAATAAGCACAAGCAACCCGCAAAAGAGTTTCTCTTTGCTTTCAGATGTTTATCAGCGTTATGAATTTTAAGTATAAGTTTTTTCACAAGTGAAAGTATCAAAAGGGGATGTAGCTCAGATGGTAGAGCGCTCGCTTAGCATGTGAGAGGTACGGGGATCGATACCCCGCATCTCCATCTACTTTTTGCTAGAGTTATCTTTCAACAATATTTTAGTTCTTTAGTATTTTTAATTATGAGCAATGTGTTGACTCTCTATCTTTAATTTAATTACTTTTCCATGACGAAACAGGTTCTTTTTAAGATTTTGGAACAGCTACTAGTATAGGGGTGCTATATGATAATGATAAGAAACAAGTATAAGGATGCTACACCATTCCCAGGGCATAAGGTCTGTAGCAACAAAGACCCAAGGGAGCTTCCAACGCCCCCTTATTACCAGGAATAAAATCATGGTATGAAGAAGTTTGTCTTTCATTGAAGTTATCTTTTCGCCTGCCTGGGGTCCTTCGTCATTCTTTCCAAGTTTTTAAAATTTCCAAAAAATGGCTTGTATAATCTGACAAACTTTCCTAATCGAGTATGATCTTTTCTTTGGTGTAAATGAAGTAAAAACTAGAAGGTAGACATAATTTGAATTTATCCTCGAAGTATTTTTGTAGCAGTGAAACAGTTCTGATACTTCAAAAAAGCAATTAGGGGAATGACTAACGAATTCATTAAAAATGACACCAACATCATTCATTAATAATGCGATGTAATAATGTACAATACTGTATGATATGCGTTAACTGTATGATACTGTTAACAAAGCTTCAAACTAACTTTTCCGAAGAATAATTATTCCTGGTGAAATTAAGCACAAGGTTATTCCAGGAAGTTTTTTACAGTTTTATTTCATTGCACTT
Organism: Sinodicranocentrus sp. ZH6; assembly: GCA_027743935.1. Lineage (NCBI taxonomy): Eukaryota > Metazoa > Arthropoda > Collembola > Entomobryomorpha > Entomobryidae > Sinodicranocentrus > Sinodicranocentrus sp. ZH6. The sequence goes on along the minus strand of JAHZNA010004925.1, from coordinate 61,760 downwards.
TTAATGTTAGTAGTCGACTGGATTAATTTTCACACAAAATCTCAAAATTTATGCATTCGTTTTCAATCAATTCCATTCAAGGGGCTTCAAAAAACCGTAATATGTTTTTTTTTAAATATTGCGGTTAGTCACTTATGAACCTAGCGGAAGCTGATGCTTAGAAATAATTGAGCTAAGGAATTCTTACTACAGCATTCAGGCAGGTGCGTCATATCATAACTCATATTCGTTTTTCTTGTGCAAGCTTACGTTTCTCATTTCTGTTATTGAGTGTGACTTGACTTGTGAGGCTGGAAACTTTTCCACTAGCTCACAAATTGTCAATTACAACGGCATTGATACTTGAAACATGCAATCGACATTGTGACTACTGCAGCTTTCCAAATGGGGTACGTGTGAAATTCAGTGAAAGAAATTTGTAGCATATGATTTTGGAAAGATTTTTCTTCTTCTTACAATAACTTTTGACTTAATCGTTTAGAGGTGTTAAATTCAATATTGTCAAATAAATAACCTTAAAATATGACACAATTTGATCCATTGATGACTTTTGTGGCTATCATTCGAAATTAATTAGAATCTTTATGAATACTCCACGTATTGTTACAAACCACAATCAAACTCAATGGGCAAGGCTATGTTGAATTTTTATCAATAAATATTTACTCACTATTAGCATTACAAAGCTACTCATTGGAGTAGTACCTTGATGGTATTTATGCCCGGGATTTGATTTGGAATACATACATCCTTGTTATTAATGTCAACCGAATTCCTCGTTCAACGGAGAAAATACACCAATGCAGGGACGAGATTCGAGTCTAAATCTGAGGATTTGATTAGAATATAGTATGCATAGGACAGCGGATATTTAAATAGAATCAGTCAGAACGTGATTCGGTTATGTTTTGATTTCGTGAAATAAAAATTATTATAGCTGATAAGTAAAACAAATATACTGCATGCATTCACGTTAATCTTTAGAGCAAGCGCTGGTATATGCGGGTCGCGTTTCGCATCTAAGTTTGCGATTCCCAGTCTACATGGCATCCTCCAAGGTTTCCCATTTTCTATCTTAAATCTACACTGATAATAAATATGTAAACAGATACATTCACAAATAAATGATAAACCTCGTCAACGAATGTGAGGAAGTGGCGCATTTGTGTAATGCATTTATAGCTTCGTAGTTTTGAAATAAGGAAACGAGAAATCATGTCTACAACACCTTAAGATTATCAGTGAATCGGCTTAATTTGACGTATTATAATATATATGTCGCTGATCTATTCCCATTCAAATCAGTAAAATCGCGTTTACATGATTTATCATTCTCCATTGAAAATAGACATTTACCAGCAGACTAACAATATACCCTCACGAAGTTGCTCAACTACTTTCACAAATCCTCCAAGCAAAATTATATGGAACTTACATATCGCTCTACAATCAAACCTAAATCTTTTTTGAGATCTGCAAATCGGATCAAATAGCCATTTTCCCAAGTATTGAACACAACGCAATAATTATAGATGTACAGCACCGCTATATTCCACCATTATACTTTCACATTTCCTCATTGCATTTCACACAAAACGATAGTTATGTTGTAGTGGAGACCGTGAGCTTCAAAGCCTTTTCTGGGGGGAGCGGACCACTTGGATATATAAATTCAGAGAAACATAACATCCCTCCTCCACTGCGTCGTTCCAACAACGACGTTGTCGAAGCGATTAAGCTTATAATTACCCATTCAACTCTATAGATTGGCAGCTGAGTGATTGCAGCGGTTATAAAAACCAGCTCCCATCCCAGGGCATGAATCTAGCCAGCACATAGAGGGAAAAAGAGGAAGCGATGAAAGAATGAATGGGGAACGACAGCTCCATTTAATGAGATACTCTTGTGATGACGATGAAAATGATGATGGCAAGAGAGAAGTAGAAAAAGAGAGTGAGTGAGTGAAAAGCTCTATGAAGCAAAATTAGGGACGCTTGTGAGCCAGCAAGTGTACACCGTTGTTATAATATCATCCATGTACGGTCATGATCACAATAAAAGTATGAGCAGGAAGGAGCCGAGTAGAGCGCAAGCAAAGCACGGGCTTTTGGAGCAATGGGAATAAGAGAAGGAAAACTACTCACTCTCGCTGACTTTTGGATTCTCTAATAGGTTTCAATGCACTCCAGATACTCTCTCGCTAGCATTGTGGTGCTGGTTGCTAACCATAAATCAATACTTCCACTATCACTGCTCCTACTCTTGATTCAGAGGACTGTGTCTTCCCGTCGAGAGGTAGCAAAAAGATGATGATATACACATTAAACACACTAGTGGTGATTGTGAAGATGCCCCCTCCCATTTGTATGTATATTTTACGTAAGCTCCATGAGGTGGTAGAATGGAATACAATTGAGAAACGACTATCGCGCAAACTACGTGATATGTCTAAATTCTCGGATTGTAACGATTTCAGCTCAGCAGAGCACAAATGTGCAGAGGAAAAGATGAAGAAGACGAGAGAGAAAAGATATTTCTATATAGCATCATTGTAACTTTCCTTCGCTCACCCTCTCGCTTCATATTAATCACCCATTTCTTTATTCTCTCGCTGTCCTTTCTCTTTTCCCACACACACACACAGACACATATGTGTGTGTTGTTCATTCGGAGAGACATTTCTGCGCTAAATTTCATAACTTGCAGAGCAGACAAATGAAATTCTCAGAAAGGAGAGCGTATAGTATCTGATTCTGAGAACTACTACTGCGGTTCACTTGTGTCTACTTTTATTTTCTCTAGACAAAATTATTTTCAATGCTTGAACACATACATCCGTACACCAAGAAGTGAATCCCTAGGAGAAACAAGCAATTTGCCAAGTCGACCTTTGATACTCCTTAGTGCTTTTCTAAGATACCTACTACATGTCTTGTAGACTAAAATGAGTACATTATCTCGTTTTTTTGTCAGTTATTTGCTGGTGAAAACATCACAATGTTCATATTTATGCTAGTTATTATTAGCATATACCTACTGCATATTTGACTCACAATGAGCGTCTCCATATCAATGAGTTACAATTATACGGTCTCGTAAATGCATAGAAGTCTCTTTAGAACTGGTAAAATCTTATCGCTAGCTCTTTCGCTGGAATTACATTTATATTCTAGCAAATTGATCAAGACGAAGAGTTTTCATGGAAACACATTAAAGGAATATAAATCGTTTGTGCATCTGGAATGCGTAGAAAGTTTTTTTGTTGAGGGGTAAAGTAAGCATAAGCTAAGCTTATATAGGTTGCTACAATGTTGTATAAGTATACTTTAGAGTTTGGAGGAAGCAATTTAAGGCGTAAAAGGTATATGATAAATCATGTAATGAGAATGCACCATTTTTGCCTCGTCATAACACATTACTCACTCCTCATTCTGTTCGTATCCCCTTGTCCATATCATCTCTCTCTTGTGGAGCACAACAACAGAAAGAACAGCCGGGCCCCTCATCGTTTTAATAATTGAACGGTTTTGTTCTTCTCTTTTAAGCTTTTTGCTTTCCATCAGGGTTCATCATTCTATGCCCCGACTGCTACGACGACCGACGGGTATTTTCAAGCGATGTGATGTGATGAATGTTGAAGAAAGGAAGAGAGAAGAGAAGGCTTAGCCTAGCAACAAAATGGGGCTCCGTCATATTATGCTCATCAATATGATCATCGAAAGAGGCAGCCACCGAGAGATGTAATATTTTTAAATGCACCATAGTGTAATACAGCCATTACTATTATAACAATCGTTATTTACAAGGAACTCTCGATATACACCACCACTCCCTACTTGAGTCCAACGACGTCGACCCAAGTATGATTTACACAGTGTATCAAAATCCATGGAGTATAAAAGCTTGAGACAGTATTTTCTACAACTGGCAGCTCAAGCCCCAATTCTCTTTTCCTCCTCTATCTAGAAAAGAACATGCCTTGCCGAGCTAAGCTGCTTGCTTTCGTGGTTTGATTTTAATCTGTCAGGATGTAAGTGCCTGCCTGCGAGTCTTCCACTTACTTTCCTTTGTACATTATTATGTACCTTGATTTGCTACACGACTATGTGCCAGATTGCCAGTTTTGCTCTCAATTACCCTTCGCGTGTGTACGTTGTTGTTGATACGTACTGCTGGAGAAAGATGAGAGAAAGAAGGAAAGTAAGATCAAGTTAGCGCAGAGCCTGTTTGGCTGAGAGAGATCCACATCGGATATGCTTCTATAGACGACGAAACACTCATAGATGCATGGCTTGTCCTCTACATTAGCGTTTCTCATTGTCAGTCGACGAGCCACTGCACAATGGAAGAAAGTTTGCGTGTACGCTTAACACCTTGTGGTGCCGTTGTGCCACTTCTTAATACAATTTTTATTCCTCCAACCAATCCAGTAATGAATTCTGTTACAATACCAAACTTTATTTTCTCCTACTTTCACACACACACACGTACCCTTCTTTGAATTACAATGCTAAAAAGGAAAGTGAACCTGTTTGCATGTGGCTTTTAATGATAATTTATTAAGCAATTATGTGCTTCATGCCGTTCTTTAATGTATTTTTCAGTGGAAAGTATTTCACAATGCTTGCGTCTTCTTGTTAACATATTATTACAAAATAAACAAATGCCAAATACAACCTTAATTAGTCGTTTCCACTGAAGAAACAAATAAGTTTTTCTATTTCTCCATGAAATGAGCAGAGAAACTTTGTCTCGAATACAGGAAAGCAAGCGGTGAAGCACGCTTACATTATACCTGATGCGTACATGATATGCTACTTCATCATGATGTAGAGCGTGTGTGTCTGCTCAATCCTCTCCCAAATAATTCCCATTCTGAGCTAGTTAAGAATCAGGGGAAAAGTTGGTGAATGCTTCAACGAGCATATAATCGTAAACTGAAACGAGATATAATGACAGTAGTAGTGAGGATGGAAGCAAGGGTCGAAATGGATAAAACAAAGTCAATACGATGATGGGAATGAAGGCATGGCAAAGTCATGTTTATCCATCGCTGCAGCACAAAATGTGAGCATTTCATCCTTTTTCGGATGCCAGCTAGCAACAAGCATTCGCTCTGACATGGCAGTCAATTACAATTATAATTTTCGATTTTACAAAAGAAGGGAGTCCTAGCCCAGTATTGATTTGTGACTGGCCTGACTGATTCATTCATTTTATCCTATTCATATTTTTGTCTAAAGAAATGATATGATATTTCCATCACTCTCGTAATTTACCTTGCCCCAATAGTACTAAGGGGAAAAAATGGCTCGGCAGTAAAAAAAAAGTTTGGAATCACTCAAATGAGCAGTAAGCAGTTGTAATTTTAGGCAGTAACGTTTTGAGAGGGAATGGTACAATAAAAGTTATCATGGAGTAATAATGAAGAATCATTATAAGAGCGTGAGCCCCTGTCTACACGCTATATGGTTGCGTTGGGAGCTCTCTCTCCGTGAACGTGGTGGTGATATAAAAGGAAAGGAGAGAAAATCAAAGACCGTGTCATATTCATATTATGCATGCAAACAGGGGTTTCTAATCACTCGCTTGGCTCTGCCATTCAAGTTCATCGGTTCTTCCTGACTTCTTTATGTTCTACAAGCTGGCCTCGAAAACAAATAGTGTATCATTCATATTATTATTCAGGATAAATGGAGATATGGTCTCGTCAAGTGAAGCAACTTTTCCTGTAACTTTACAAGCTTTTTGCTCCTCTGGGCTTTCTACTCGTTTTATACATAGGAGCAGGAGAAATGTGGCAGAGTAGGGATCAAGCACGTACAGCTTCACTTTTCGATGGCAACTCTAAGTTTTCTCCCTCAGCAATTCACGCACTCACTTTTACTAAGAGTCAGAGTCGCGGAGTATGTGCAGCTGTAACAACAGCAACAGCAAGCAACCAGGTCAACCGACTTACCAGCCGATGAAATCGAATAGAATGATATGAACTAACAACTGCATCACTTCTTCCCTTTTTCTCTGCTAGTAGGAATTTCATCATTGTGGAGTGAACATGCATGATGGCTCTCTGAGAACGAAAGAGCATCATCCGCTAACCAGGAATAACACAAGGAAGCGAGCAACCGAGTCGTCCTCCTCCTTTCATTTTCTGTTCTCCAGTGTGCGTCTGTAGCACGCTACAACTTATTCAGTTAGTGATTGCACAAAGTAATTTATTGAAGACTCCTTAGGGAGCAGAAGCCTTTGTACATTCTTTCTCGGGTTGAGTCTTGTTGTGAGGCATTTCTCGCTGAAAAGATATTAGTAGGAGGTGATGACTGCGATCATCGCTATGTAGCACTTAATGAAAGCGTTACGAATGTAAACATCCTACGTCGTAAATCCGACACAGCATTCCTATTATCATAGACGGCATTTCTAGATCCGTTTAATGGTGTGATTATGTGACAACAAATAAACTGCTTTAGCATATAAGCTAAACCACGTGGCAGGACATTGGAATGCTTTTCCGATGTGTAGTAACAACAAATAAACGGTGGCATGCTTGGGACTCGTTGTAGAAAGATTTTTTATATACTTTTTTTCTCGTCTCCTACTCTTCTTGTTCTTGTTGTGTTTGAGCCGGTTAAGAATTTCAACCATTTTACCAAGCATTAAAAAGCTATTTGTCTTAAAACGTTTTATGTTGTTGCATGAATTTACATAGACTCATAAAACGCCTGCAAAAAACAGCGTTGACTCTTCTTCTGGCAGAGGAAGGAGAGACGAGAGAGAGGACGAAGAGTTAAGCAGAGAAAAAAGTTTAAGTGGAAAGAAGCGAGCATAAAAAAGCGGAGGAAAAGAGCATAAGGAAAAGAGAGGAAGCGAATGAGCATTAAGGGCGAATATATAGCGTGGAGATAGGTAGTGGTAGTAATGTACGTGATGTTTGTAAGATACACTCCGGAAAAAGTTTCTCAAGTGAATAACAAGCATTAATGACCCACAGTTCAGTTTAGTGCATAGCGGACCAAGTGAGTGTTAAATACCATTCCGAAGAGACAACGATAACACAAGGAGATCTCTCTCCCTCTTTCTACGATGTTGGATGTTGAACGTGTGCTCGTTAATTGCTTAGGAAAGAGGGAGGCTCCACGCATTGAGTCATAAGACACACCAGAGCAGATCATTCTTCTGGTCTTTATGTGTGTACCTATTTAGTCACACAAGTCGGCTTCGTGTTCCACGACTGAGCACTGCTACGACGACCAGGCAGGAGTAAAAGAGAAACAAGAGGAGCAGGAGTAGGAAAACAGAAAGACCCTCAAATAAATAGTTTCTCGGATTTTTACAAAGGCTTTTTCCATCCAAACTGCTTATAACTGCATTATAGAAACCTATCATACCACTTACCGCTGATTTACTTTTGCTGAGCTCATGACAGAATAAAGTGGATCACTGGATGCAGCAGGAGCGGAGAAACAGCAACAATAGTTGAACTGTACCATATAGTGCTCAGCTCTTCAAGTCTCTCTCCTTCACAGCTCGAAGCAAAGCCAGAGAGAGTCCTCATCTGTTTCACTGCACACGAATTCACTGTGCTCGCTCGGAATTCCTTTTTAGAACAAGAATAAGAGGAGGAGGAGGAGGGCAATTTCATCGCTATCTTTGACATATAAGTTGATGATGTAATACATCAGCTCCAGCTTACACATAAGTGTAAGCGATGCAGCAAAAGCATTCTCTTTTCTGTCTGCCTCATCGTTATCATCGCTATCATCAGCAGCATCAGAAACATCAGCCTGATTCCCTTTAACTACCAGGACAAAGGCGAGAAACGGTTCGCATCGCTGCTTCTCCTCTTTCCACACACACACAGACACACACCGAAATTGTGACTCTAAGTGCACGGACATGACAACGCCAGCAATATTAGTATTAAGTAGCTTCATCACATCCACATCTGCATCTTTCCAACCACCCGACACGACTTGGACCATTTCTACCAAAAACCTCTCTCTATTCCGACATCACCTTGTTTCTCCTTTGCTTTCGTGATTCTTGGTCCTCCACTGTGAGTTGCATGGCTTGTCTGCCAATCCGCTCAACTTGTGATTTCAACAGTCTTTCTCCATATCCGTTTCCAACTTCAGCCCTCTTCTTGCCTCTACATAAGTCACACATCTGGCGAAATGTGAGCATCGAGGCGGTCACATAAACGGTTGCGTTTATGAGATTGATTTCACTTGTGCTTTACAGTACAGGAGTAGTGCTAGTGCAGTGGTTCGACGATGAAATTATGTCGGCGTCTTACCAGGATTATAACCAGCCGCGAATTTAATCCAATTCTGGAACTTACTCACTCGCAGCAGAGGTATGTACTCGTACTCCAGTTACTTCGGTCCGGGACCCCTGCGGTGTATCATTTATGAATTGCCACTATTGCCAGCAATACCATACAATTTTCTACTTGGTGTGATCATGTATAAACTTTGCAGCCGCAGTCTTGAGCACATTTTTTAGCTTGTTCAAGAGCTCTGAAAGAAAAAACAAAGACAAACCCTACAGACGTGTGTGTCTATATGCCTACCATACGAACTTGGAGCTCGTGGGAAACAAAAAGCTCCCAAACCATACACATATATACCCTGCAAGACTTTGCTAGCGTTATTCCAAAATAATTTTCGCATAAAGGTCTCCTCCATACATGCTTTTGTGACTGCTAGCAACGCATCATCATCCCTAGAAAAAGAAATATGTGTAACCTTTTCCGCTATTGCAAACATGGGCTTCATACCAGTGTGTAACCTCAGTTAAAGACATTAACCATTACCGCTCTACTGAATTTCGTCATTGTCCTTGCAAACTCAAGAAATACTTCAATTATAATAGCTATTTAGATAAAAATTGATCGCATAAAAGTTTATGTACATTTGTGTGGCAATAAACTATAAACAAAAGCAGACTTCATTTTCCAAGTGAGTATGAGCTAAGAAAAAAACCGTACACGTTCACTTACTACACGGCAGCATGCTAATGATTCCTTTTACTTCAGTCTCTCGCCATCGTGCAGATCGAGCCTCGCAAGAAGAATGCTAGTTCTCAGAACAACGTGGTAGCGTGTAAACCTCTGGTAAAAATGTTGGTACTTGGAAAAGTGAAAGTGATTTACCTTACCAGAATGTGAGGGTGTAACGTACATATGCATATAAGAGTTGTAGTTTTAAGCTATCCACGTGTGCATTCTAGAATTAAAACATAACTACTGGACAGTTCAAGTACATTGGAAATTTCAGGGATTGTTGTTCATATGGATGTGGTGTCAACGAAAGATACAAACGAAATCACACAACTTGCGGAAAATAAAAATCAAGAAATAAGTGGCTCCCCGAGGGAGGAAATGGTGACGAACGGTGATTTACCTAATACTACAGAAGAAGACGTTGTGTCCTCAGAAATTATTAAGTATGGCAGCTGGCACGCTCACGAATACTCCAGCACGCATAATACTCCTACTCCTTTTACAATAAACGATATTTTAGGTTGGGGTAAAACGACTTCCGTCGTAACGGAAGACTCAAAACCTGAAATGGAGGAATCAAAACCAGTAACACTTGGTGAATTACCAATCCTCTCTATTCCTCTTCCTCGTTCAACATTCATGGATTCTATGAAATTAGACGAGCCACTCAATTTATCTATAGTCAAAAAGAAAACAAGCAACAGTAATCAGACCCCCAGCAAATCCAATTCTAATAGCAATCGTCAGCCACATAAAAAACGAACGCTTGCACCTGAAACAGCAGAGAAAAATCAACGCAAATCTACTTCAAACGTACTACTACCAAATGATGTCATCATTCCAACCTTCAAGTCCTCCCACTCCCCACCTCAGTCTAAAAACAGTATTTCCAAAAATGGCAATCTGAAAGGTAAAATTTGAACGCTTACTTGTATATTGTTTTCTGTTTCGTGGGATGTTAGGTAGTGCATGTATACGAAGGAAACTTTTAACTATGCATTGACTCGGAAAATTAAATGATTTACGAATTTTCAGCTAGATATACCGCGGAAACATGCCAGGTTGGTTGTTAGATGAACCGAAATCGCAGACTTTGGTTTATTATATAGGGCTTATTATATGAGATGACATTACTATGTACATACTACTTTTTGAACTTTACGTACAAAGATGCACATGAGAGAGGGTTTTGAGATTGGGATGATTCTCAAGTTTTTTGTTTACACAAACGCCCTACCTACATCACTCGTTACAGATAAAAATGCTTGGGGTTATGGCCGGGGATTCAAAAGATCGCTTTTGGAATGTTTGCTTTCCTCTAAACTTTCACTATTGAAGATGTAATTTCCAACTTTTAGAGATGCATCAAGAATTGTATGAGTTACGACGTTACGAGCCTTCTCATCTTCTTGCAATTTCCAAAACTTTGTAGCATTTGCTACCGAATTTCAACAGACTTTGGGATGTTCGTTCCAATACCATTTGCCGTTTACATAATTAATTGAATAAGTAATTTATTTAAATCAGAAAGTTTAGAAATGTTGACATAATCAAACTCGTTCCTATTTTATTTTTAATTTGGCTCTAATCAGTTAGTTTTGGCTACGGAATTTCATCATAATACATAGAGTTGCGTTTCCAAATTGTATTTAATTTTCAGGAACATCCAACACTAAATGCAAAACAAAAACAAAAAAGGGAAAGTCATCGAAATCCTTGCTTGACGACGACACCAACGTTCAACCCCTGGCTTTAATCGTTGACTTGAGTGGAAAAAGGAGAGAAAGCAAGTGTGATCTTGAGGAGCGTACGGATCCAGAAGCTTCTTCAGCATCAACGGATGCAGAGAGTGACTCAAAAAGTGGAAGTAGCAAACGGAAGAAAGCTCGAACAACTTTTACCGGAAAGCAAATTTACGAAATGGAGAGGAAGTTTGAAATTAAGAAATATTTATCTAGCAATGAGAGGACAGAGATGGCTAGGATTCTGAACGTCACAGAAACTCAGGTAATTAATATTTTACATCTTAAAATTTCTGCTTACGGCAAGAGGAAATGAGAAACTCGTAGAGAATGTAGTATTTCTACGATTTACAGAGGTCTATAAGAGCTTGTATAAACTTTGAAAGAGAAGATTCATAATATTTGCCTAACTAATTTTACAGGTAAAAATTTGGTTTCAAAACAGAAGAACTAAATGGAAAAAATTGGACAACATCACTAATGCTATAGCTGCTGAGCACAAAGTTCACGGTGTAAAAGGCCCTGGGACAGGAAATCGTGATAAAACTACACATTCCAACAATCGAAAAGTCAAAGGAATCAGTGCTGGATCATCGGATAGTTCTTCGAGAAGTCGAAAAACAAAGTCAATGTGTAGTCCAAGCAACATTCGTGTCCAGGAATCTTATGAATACAGTGCGAGCCTAGATTCCTTCGAGGATCATTCAAATGGCTCTGTGTTAACACATGAAGGCACGTTATCAGAAAGTACAACATCAGAATATGGGAGCAAGGCTTCCTCTCCACCTGCTGATGATCTTCAGTTTTACCATCATCACCTTCCCATGACTCGTCCCACATTTGCAGAGCCAGGAAGTAATAACTTGTCAGTTCCGCCGATTTCGACAAAGGAAAGTAATGAAATCATGGACTCAACTACCGAAATCGATAAACCATTTCTTCTCAAAAGGGGTGTTTCTGATGCAAGCAATGTTAACGGTGACCAAAATGACAACACTCTAGGTACTTCCTCTAAAATTCTGCCAATGCTTCTCTCCACATCCAAACCAGGCGAAGAGGATATTGAAATGGAAAAGAGATTGGAGTTTGCTACAATGGAAGATGATAAGTGTGACTTGAAGATTGCAAATACGGAAATTAAAAGTGATGGTGACTGTCTGATGGATGATGGTGAAAATATTGGGAATGTTCTATAACTCCGCGAAAGCTTAAATCAGCTAAACATGATCAACAAAATAGCCATGAGCAAATTAATGAGACTGAAACCAAAACTATATAGATTTTACCGTTCGTCCATCCTCTCCTACATGATATGACAACAAGATTTCGATGGCGTTAATTGGAGTATACTCTCACTCGTGTTAGAAATGACACTGAATTAGACATGAATTTAGTAAGATATTTTCTTCATAATTACAATCGTGGTTTGTCAACGCTAGATTACCGTAAACTTTAGTATTTCATTGTGAATGTAATAGATATAATTATATTACGTATATGACATTGAGGTAGTCTCAGTATTTGTCTCAAAATATTCCAATGCACTGGCTATCAATGTTTGTAGTCGGACGTACTTTAACGTATTCGTATTTGATGACTTAAACAAGGCAATTATGCAATGTATGTGTAATCTAGGTTATTAATTAAATATGTATGTCAGTCCACATATCTCAAATGAATTACGAGCATTGACCGCTGTACCGATTATGGACATACCAGGTACTTAACTTAGCAAACATGCTCATGATAATAATAAAAACCGAATTATCCTTAGCCATGTTATTTCATCGTATATTTACACAGGAAGATTTGCAATAAACGTTTAAGTTTTAAAAATATGTCACCATGATACTTTGAGACCTGAAATAAGGAGAACTGTCCGTCGACTTGTAAAACAGCTTAGCTTCACGTTAACAGGAAATAGTGAATAGTGATATGTCTCACTGGATTCACTTCAGCTGTCAAATTATATTTAAATGTACAGGTACTTGTGTGTGCAACACGAAGCCATTTTTCGCTTGATATTTAAGTTAATGTAAAAGAAAGAAAGAAGCTCGAAACGTTCGATCACGGGATGAAATTGGGTAAGTTTGCAAAACAAGACAGATAAGGCAATATGAAGAACCAAAAATGAGTTTTACAACCCTCGACGACCTCCGGCTTTTCGTCGGTATTGCAAAAGATACTCGCGTTCCCCCCTCTGCATGTAAATGGAAATCGGCCTATTTTGGCAATGCTTAGCGTGTATGTATTCAATCGAATGCGGTGACTATGGATGGAAATCGTTTACCGATGAAACGGATATATGAAGAAAGTTTCAAACCTCAAGTCATTGTCATTCAATATTAGCACGGGCTTAATACTAGTGTTGTGTTGATATTTCCGGGTAAGTTCATCTAGGTAACGCTGGTAATTGGAAATGCTATGTTGTACGTGGGCGTTATCACTTGAAGTTGGCCAATTTTAATGATCTCTCATTTTAATATGGGCCAAAAATTTCAATCCATTTTTTCTACATATATACCTGTGGTGTATGAGTGACCGTATAAATAATATCGTGCTTAGCAAGCTGGGCTAGGTTACAATAGTCTTTATTGTACGGAAGCTATTTCTAGTCTGACAAGGCATAAGTGTGTATTACATATATATACCGACAAGAGATTAGTATGCATGCGGTGCAGGCGACACACAATATTGAAGTCTACATGAGCAATCATAGGCATTAGAAACAAACACAAACACATCTGAAACATTTTACAACGGCTAAATTAACATATATTAAGTATAAAGTAAAGTTACTCAAATTTGGTTACTAGACATTGATGGGGCTTGGTTTCCGTAACTTCCCCATTACTAATTGACTTAATTGCTCTTCCTCTACAATTAAGCTGACTGCACTTGTAGTGATAACTACTGTTACTTTGGGATTGCAAATCGTACATTTTGTTGTTGTATTTAAGTTTTTCTCTTTGTTTTCTTGTCGGTTTAGGAAAGTAATAAAAGTAATAAAAATGTTGCACAATATTCTTTCTTCTATGAGGAAGCACACTCAAATCATGTATGGGAGTGAAGCAGTACCAGTGCTAGGATGAAAAATATGTGATCGTGACGTGGAATATGTTCGTTAACAACAAATTTCCATAATATTTAAATGTGGATTTTATGCGTACATTATATGATAGGACATGTGAGGTACAAATGATCTAGTGAGCCCATTTTAGTACTAGCACCTACAGGTTTACTACCGATTTCTTGCATACCTATACCGACCGACTAAAAATATCACCGACTAAAAATATCACCGATAAAACTTGATCGCCGATTATATTTTTGCGCCGACTAATTTTTCATGTATTATATTAACCCTACTAATTGAGCCACCGCTTACCACTGAACCGACACTGGGTCCGGCACCCACTTTTTCCATCCATCCACAAGCACTAGAATCTATTGGTTCAAAAATGCGAGGTCCGATGTCCAACTCATGAAATTTAATTTATTTCACTTTTCTTTATTTTTCTTCGACTTATTATTTCTCCCGCCATGCAGTTTTTTATTTTGGGAAACAGAAAGATGTCAGATGGAATAATGTTGAGACTCGACTGTAAGGTGGAACTGGAAAAAATCCAACTCTTTTATCTTCTATTTTACGAGACGTGTGTGAAACGGCACATTTTCGTGTATGATCACATTTGATCACTCTAAGGATGCTGGCCTTGTTTCACGATGTAAGCTTTATTCAATTTTTACAACATTTTGGCATATTCTTTCTCGGTAATTGTAGCCCCTTTGAAAAAACTCCGTCAACAAATCTCCAACCATGTCCCAAAAATTTAGCATAATAATCTTCAAGTTTCAAAGCTCTATGCATGAACTTTGGGAAAGGCTATGAACCACGCTATCACTATCGTCCTATACTACCTGTTTGACTCAACCTCATAATGCTGAAGGTATTACGAATCTCCAGTCAAAAGTTGGCCTAGAAAATCCTTTTGAATCAAAGATGTAGGAAGGCTTTTTAAATATTATAATTAGGACTGAGCACGAAAATCAGTGTTTGTAAAAAACATGAAAAATATTGTGATGATGTTTTCACTTAAAAATCTCAGGGTAGAATGAATGCCAGTATATGACTTGGGTATCATCTGAAAGACCATCTTTTCCTCTTTTGATTGATGTACAGATGAATCCATATTAGTAATTTCCCATCGTATTACCGAGAGTGGAAATTGGCCAACTTCAAGTGATAATCCCTTCGTATGTTCACTTTTATTTTAAGTGTTCATCTGAGAAAAATAACGGTTTCCTTGCTGAAACGATGATACCAAGTGAGTCAATGATTGAACTATCTACCCTGAGTTATTATGCGTATGTCTGGTTGCAAAAATTTCAAATACATGTGCATAACAGAAATAATCCCAATTTTGAACGTAATGACTACAGATTATTTTCTGCATGTTTTATAACGATCTTAACAAATACGATAAATAATATGATGTTACAGTTACATTTTACATTATCTTAATTAAAACTAATGTTACGAGCTAAACCATCGTCTATCACATCGCCTACCAGAAACACTAGACTTGATGAGCCTGGAACATAGTATCGATGCCCAATTAATTTCATGACCTACTACTGCTTCATACATTACAAATGTGAAATGCATAGACACAGACCTCTATCTGGCTGGATATCGATATAAGCTACCCTACCGTTTGTTATTTCAGGTACCGAAAGAAAAGCGGAAGTATGATATGATAATACGTATTATGTTAAACGTTGTGCCCCCACATATTATCGAGTCAAGCGTATTGCGAACTCTCCATTGGTGCATGAGGTATTCAAACATAACCCAAAATGTATGTTTCACTTACTTTACTAATTAGTATGTAAAACTAAAACTTTACTTTGAACCCTTTCGTGTCGCAGATCAGCCAGTTAAATAACACTCGTCATTTTGTGACAAATGAATCTTTCAAATTGTCTCCTCGTCACATTTTACAACACCAGTTAGAAAGTTAATAATAACAATATTAAATTCCACTTGCACGCATGCCATCAAATATGCATTTAGATAGTTAAATATGTATAAATATAATTATGGAAACGACTCGTATGCATCGCATCGTGCATGTAAAACGGTAGGCAAGCTCAATTGCTACTATCTAACCCCAGGCCAGGTTGCTATGCAATTTTACAATACACAATCAACAGTTGGATATAGGGCATTCATAGAATTTGAATCGGCGAGGGAAATTTCGAACTCCAAATTCCACATATAGCTGCCTAGTTCATGCCATTGTTTACATTTAGTCACTGTCACATTTCCAATATATCCAACAGTTATTTATTTTCCATCTTCTTTCGCTTTCTATTTTCCAGAGTATTTTGTCCAGATTTTTATCAAGAATTCGATCTTCCTATCAATACTTTCTTGTGATTATTATTAAAATTCGTTCTGCTTTGCTGACCTCTGACCTCACCTGCCTGCTTTTCAAAACTATCAGCTGCCCTCTCTTCAAGTTTCTAACCTTCAACGTTCATTATTTCAAGAACTTCTACGTCAAAACCCTTCCAGTACGAAAACCAGACATATGGCACCTTGCTCATTACCGCTTGTCAACATGAACTTTAACGTGCCCATGCAATCGTACACCAACAACTGGCAAAATACTAAGGAAATCTGTGATGGATGTCCTCCAGCAGCACTAAGGGGCTGCTTACCACCTATTCAGCCATGCTGCGTTCCCGTTCGAGGATGTAACACGTATGAGGAGCCAGCCGCAGAGAGGTGTAGGTTACCGCTTGTCAACATCGGCAACAGGAATGGGCAACAATGTGGGAGCCATCCGCGTGATGACTGTTGTCGCATTCCTATGTGTACTCCGGTGAGAAGACGTAAATATTAAAGTTTAATTAATTATAGAATTAGAACGAATTTTGGATAACTAAAGCTATTGAACAAATTCATTAACAGTGTCTTCCAAAGTGTCCACTTGGCACATATGTGGAACGTGTGCATGCTGTGAAACCAAACGTTGATTATGAGCCTCCACATGTGCCATTCGAAGGTAAGCCGGAAATTCAAATAATTTTGAAACCTTTGCTCGTTATGAAATGACTTGTCAAAGGTCGATTCGTTTCCAGGCTGTTCTACTTATAGAACTCATTACAATGGTTGCATGGGTATGCGAGCTTCCAGCTTCAAACCTTCGAGCTCATTTGATCCCTCCCGTGCAAAAATGGCTGACATCAGTCGTTACCGGGAAGATTATACATGTAAGCCAATCATACCAGTGGAAAGGTTCCAAAACAAATCTGAGTATGTACCATCGTGCGCACCGTTGGAGGGTGTATCAACCTACAGGGTGGATTTTAAAGGGTGCTATGGAAGTCGGGCTGAATCCAGTAAACCTCAGTCAACAGCAGAATTTTCTTCTGGAAAAATGGATGGAATTACAACTTACAGGACTTCGTACATTCCTTATTGTCCGTTGGAATATCAATATGCCAAGGCAGACAGTGTTAAGACAACTGAATCAGACATGTTTTCGTGCAGTCCGTTTGACGGGTGCACTACCTACCGTGTAAGTAATTATGTTACGAATTTGTGATAATTCGCTTAACTGCTTACATACTTTTATTAATATGCCAAATGCCAATTATAGAAATATACCTAGACGTGTGTTTACAAGTGCTTAATGTCTGTTGTCGAATTCATGTAGGTGGATTTCGTGCCTAAATGCTCATCCAGAACGCCATCAATGAAACCAAGAAACCAAGCGGGATTTTCATCGGCTAAGTTTGGTGGATGTACGACGTACAAAAACGATTATCTTCCATTTCATTTTGATAAATGTCCAGGACCATGCATTCCAGAAGATTGCTGCGTCTACGATCCATGTTGCTAAGTCGGTCGCAAAAAAAATTATGTGAAAGGTTGTACGTAGTACTTACTCGATATTGGAATGCCTCCTTTATTCAATCACACATTTTGAATCTTATCAATGAACAAAAAAATTTACAGGTGACATATGACAATTTCTATCACCCTTTCTTTATAAAATTTACAAATGTCTAATCTGAGCATTAATTATATACCTGTAAATGTTCAATAAAGCTGCAATTTTGAATAAGGAACAAAAATAACATAAGTATTTGCGTTTATATAATCGTCTTTTACTTTATCATGTGCAAGGAAATTCAACGAAATTGGCATTAAATTCGCATTATGCATACAAATGACTAAATTCGGATGTTGCGCACTGCGTAATCATTTTCATCTGTACATTCACGAACGACAAACATGCAAGAAAAACCTTCGTATGATTCGTAATCTATGTAGAACTACTTAACTATGACTTAGATATGGAATTGTAAACCATCAAAATACACATGCAATTAACTAACACATTCACGTGGATATCCATAGCGACTATCACTCATTGATCTAGCTGAACTGCATTGCTACCAGACATTTGAAGACGTTTAGAGTAAAGATAACAAGAACTAAAAGGTTTTAAAGTAAACAATGAAATAGAATTAAATTAGTGTAATTAATTAATGTCTATTCCATAGAATAATAGAATATGCCTAAATAGAATATTTCAAAACAAAAGAAATTGACTACAACTTACATGTTGGATAATGTAACATGGTGCGCATCTGATTTACAATCGTCTTGTTATTGTAGCATATATTTAAACAAAACCCGTCATCGTACGTAATTGATTGAGTAAAGTAAATACTAGATAGAAATCCGTCTGTGGTGCTTCCATTTAACCGTTCTCTCCTTATAACAATAATTTGCAATGAAATTAATTGTAAGTTACACAATCTTAATATTACCCATTATCTAACTGATAGACATCTACAGTGATGCAGTTGTTATGCTCAAATCAATGACAAACGTTTTGAACCACAAGAACTTAATAATTATTTGATGAGTGGAAATCCCGTCTTCTACAAAAGAGAGCCTTCATCTAAATATTATATCTTAACATCTAAAGTTTTAGCTAAACAACTTTAATATTCCGGAGTTTTACGCATTTTTTGACAGCTATCTGAAACTGATTTAGTCTAGTGGAGTAAATTATCATGTAAAATTAATTTTTCTAATGAATCGAGACTTTAAATTCTTTAAATGTTAACAACACTGCTACTTACAGTATAAACAAAGTTGAAAATTCCATCATGTAAAATAATGTCATTTCTGCAATGCATATGCAAAATAGGTGGTGTAAATTACCCAACATGTAAGCTTGAATGTATAGAGAAAACGTAGCCACATATTTTCAAATTTCAAACTTTTCAAAGATTTTAAACCTTTAACTTTAATTTCGAGTGTGACTCCAGTATTCAGATAATTTATAACATTCCTACCAAAAATATGTGCTTATTTTCCTTTTGCGAGTTAAGGGAGGGATAAAAGGTACAAAAGTAAAGTATAAACACGTGTATAGTTGTAGTAACACTCAAGAATTTTGTGTGATTGCATATTCAACACTTGTTAGTGTATAGATTAGTAAGTTATTAGAAACATTCATGATAACTTCATGCGTAATTTGTCGTGTATAGATTTTTTTTGGCGAAGGAGGCCATATAAATATCAGGTCGTAGCATTCATTTGTTTTCCGATATAATGCTTTTCTCATAAAAAACAACCAAAAATTTAGAGCCCATTCAGGCGAGTCTTAACACCATGAAAATATTGGATTAGTTCTAGTAAACGACTGTTTGAATCTATAGCTAAAGTCCTGAAGTCGACTAGCTGCTGAGTCTCCACTTCCCGCTGGTCCTCTAGTTTGTGGATAACTAGCCTCTGAAGACCTATGCGTTAAAAAAAATTGTTAGTGGTTTTCAACTCTTACATTAAATAAGTTTTATAACAAGGCAATACAATTGTCGAGATTACCTTTCAATAATGACAGAAGGCATCTGAACAAGCTCAACTGGACTCCGTCCATCTTTCAGGGCTTGACAAAGATTTAATATTTGGCCACGCATCACAGCCATTTGCCTTTCAAACAGGTTCTGGTCAAAGCCTTTATCTTGCTGCGGAGCAAAAATGTCCGTAAAATGTATTAAACGTAATCATTAATTAGTATTTTGTACAGTACATCCTTTCTATCTTAACTTTTAAGGCAACGAGTAATTGAATTAAAAGTTGAGATGATGGTAATAAATTCAATTTTAACCTACACTAAATAGGAAATACAGTTCATCACATAATTCCATTAGGGAACCCATGTCCCGGATCTTCGGGAGTACCAAGTCTTTAATTTCCTGACTGAAGGGCACTTTTGCGTACGGTAGCCAGGCCCAGTGATAAGGATATGCTCGCCAAGAATCCGGATGTTTGAATGGGAATGCCAGGCCATTGTCGATCGCTGCAACTTTAAGAATGGGTGGCTTGGTGCTCCGCCATTCCTATAAATAATTTATCCTTCAACGTACTACAAAATATCGAAAACGAGTTACATGGGACAATGTTACTTACTTGCTCGTCGCCTTCCTTAATTATCTCAGGTTTCTCATACTTAATCAACCAGTTATCATTGCCTCTATCTGTGTTTCGAATGATGTAGTCTAAAACCACTAGTCTTTCAAACTGATGTTGAAAATCCTTCATAATTTCTTCGGATGGAGGATCAGATTCAAAACGACGTAACCAATATTCTGCATCTTTATATCCTTCCACAAATATTTGAAAGGAGCCAGCCTACAACAATGCAATACCATGTCTGAAATTGAAACGAAGATCATTTAAGCATGTAAAAATTCTTACTTTAGGAGGCAATCCAAGTCTGTGAAACCGGCGACCTAGGGCAGGAAAACGCTCGAAAACTGCCCTTTTTGCACGTGCTTTTTCTCGATCAATTCGCATATAATTAAAAGTTTCACTGACTAATCGGACAACCTATTAACCATCAATCATGATTAACACATCTACAACCTACCATATCATCTGTGTGAATTAGAAATTACAGTCTGTAAGTACCTTAGTTTTAGGAACAATATTCAATCCAAGTTTCTGGTCCACGATTGAGGCTCCAGCCTCCGAGAGGTAACCTTGATTTGGCACCAAACAAGATCTTCCGAAACAGCAAGGGCAGCAGACTTTATGTAGCCATTTTATCCACTTCGGGTTTAGTCTTCCATAAGGTTCTTCATCTTTTGGTTTGAAAACTCCAATGGTACGCTGAATGATCACATTGAAACTACATTTAAACTGTTTGAAAATGTTACTACTCTTAACATGATCAAATTGACAAATTGGCATACATTAATGACACTTTTGACAAAGTAAGAACCCGAGGAACCCTGATAGATCCTTTCCGGAAGTATACCACAATCAATTGCGGCTTCAACTTGCCGAATCAAGTCATCGAAAAACGGATCATCTGCAATAACGGAAGTTTTTTTTAGCAAATTAGTCGTACCGTTAGTAAATTACAAATGCAAAACCACATAAAAGGTTGAAACTTCCTTTCTTACAAACTCGAAATCAGATGTATAATCTAATGTAAGCATCAGCTGTTGACCTGACTAACTAATGGAACCTACCTGGAAAACAGTTTCTGTAGGAAGGGTTACGATCATCATCTACTCTGAGTAAAGGTTGGTTCTCCCTTACATTGGTGCTAGATGACATTCGACTAGTTGGGGCCATATTTGGATCATCTGAGGTACCTACGAATACAAACATACGTTACTGAGATGAATACAATTTCTACAGGAAATATAAAACTACTTTTTACAACCAATGAGATCACATTAAATACGTGCAATTTAGAAGTCCTGTAGTGCACAGGTAATATTTGTTAATTAAACTACTACGTTATAAACAGTGGTTTATAGTAAAGTAATTTGGGGCACGGACAACTGTCACTGTGAATTAAATTCGGTCTTCCTGTAGCTCCAGATATTGTTGATGCTACTAAATCACTTTGTTCCATAGTAGTATATTGTCCTAGTCATGGATTTCCCAAACAATTCAATGAGGCAGAAAGAATAAAATTATTCGATCTTGCCAAATAATGAGATATCACTCCAAGTTCACTGAAGGTGGTTAAGAAGAAGAAGAAGATCAAGTCTCTAGTTGCACCTCTGTCGGTTCAGTCCAATTTGTTGACGAGCCAGCAAGTGCTGTTTCGAGGCGAGTTCTACAGGAATGAAGTAAATAGTATGAGTAGTAAGTTCGGAAATATCAGATCAGTCAAGAAGCAGAAACAATTTTAGATTTATAGAAGAGTACAGTTTTGGTAACAAATTAGTTCAGAGTTCAAAATAGTTTGTTAGAAAGGCAACAAAAGCAAGCATGTTGAAAATTGTGTTATATAATACTGGTGTTGTCACGTAAATAAATTCGTCAATTTAATACAAAAACGTGCGTCAAAAATTTGTTGAAGGCAACGTAGCAATGACAACTGTGGTCAACTAAAACGAACGGTTGTCAAGTGTCAAGAGCGTTATGACTGGAAGATCAGCTACTTTTTGTATCTAACCAATACCAACAATGAAACTTAAATCGAATAAAAAAAGAAAGATAATTACAATCCGTTACATAAAACCGTTGACCGTAAACGCCTATACGTCAAGGTTTGGTTAATTTACAGTCAACAGTTATGTTTACGTTTATAAACATATTAGGTTGAAGGATAAGGAGTCAGAACAGTGTTATTTTATTGATATATTTCAACACGTAGTAAACCAATCAATCAATATTTACATTTGGTATGGAAACCATGACAGCATTTAAAATATTAAGTACTACGTTTAACTCCCTAACTGTTTCTTGAAATACACTTTGATAATTACGAGTTATGCTGATGTGACCTTGACCTGCTACAGATATGATTAAAATGTTCAATTTTAATACTACGAATTTTAACTACGAATATTTAAGCAATTTTGAATTGCGTTTAAAACTAGGGTACAAATAGCATACATCTTCAGGGATATTAAAGATTCAAGAAATAACCGTGATTTCAAACTCAGGGGAGCTAAGCTCAAGATAAACTTATTAGTACTGAAAACTTTTATTTTCAGGATGAAGAGAAAGGGATGATTTGTACGGGATTTGAATGCGAATTATCGAATTATGAACCTCGAAAAATGAAAAAAACATTGCAACGTGAATTTCCATGTGGGATATTTCGTTTTTTTCTTCTGGAAATAAACTTCACACATCAAAAGCCCCCACTTCATTTCTACTAACCCCTCTTAAATCCTGTTGTTTAGTGTCAGTACCATGTTACAAGAGATTCTCATTTACATATTATGTATTAGCGTAGCCACCCCCGGTAATACTAATTTACATGTACCTAAATACCTAAACAGGTGATAGGATTTCATGTACATGAGAAGTCAACAAACTTGAACAAACCCAGTTTTGGAAATCTATTACCTGTCAACGAATTAATTAATGTAATTCTTTTAAAATCGCTCCTACCAACAAAATAAGCATTGATCGATGATAGATCCCTATTCTGATTTTTAAAAAATATAATTTTTGTATGTGACGTGTCGATCGACTAAAACCGTAAAATTATGATTTTTATAGTCATCGGTCATGTCAGTCATCAGTCATCAGTGTGGTGATTACATGCAACCTCAAAACCGCAAACTAAACTTTTACGTTTTTCCTTATCACTTATTATCGTCATGTGTTAGTATGTTAGTAGTTTTACAAAGTAAACAGTGACAGTAATCATGCAATTTTCAAACCTCAAGATCAGTTTAAATCCAAAACTTGTAATGTATAATTAATAACAATTCAAGATGTACAATGAAAGAGAGAGATTAGTGAACGAGTTATAACTCTTATGACTTACACTCAGCATTGACAGTTGAAAGGTCGCTTAGAAGCACCAATTGTTATCAGCTACTCTTGACGGTACTGTATTAATTACTAGCTGACTACTAACAGAAATTGGTGTTAGATAGCATTTTAGTGATAGCGATTTAGCGATATAGAATTATTAATCAGACTATAATGCAATAAATATTATTTTAAAAGTTGAAAGTCGATGGCTAATGATGAGGGTCAGCTGTCACGGGTTTTTTCACTAATACTATAGTATATACTAAATAAAATCCAATCGATGATATAGGCAGCAACTTTTTCAATACAGGAGATCGATATTCACAGCTGACAGCGACAGCAGTTAACTATCAGTCACAAAAAGAAGCAACCATATAAGATCACAGACAAAGTGGAGTGAATATTAGACAAAGAAGAAAGTGATATTTGATACTGACGCACAGCGAAACAACTAATATTTTACAATTTATGACTGATACAGGATAGAGAAAATAATCAACTGAAAACCATGGAATCTATTTATGACTATCTGTTCGCCATAAACTGTTCAAGGATCTTTCTAGATTTTGGATTTCAGTTTATCCGATGGGATACATTGTTAATTAAACTTGTAGAGGGTGGTTGAAGAAACTACAAATATGCTTCCTTGTGGTGTAATGGTGGTAATTTATACGTGTAAAATATATTTTTCAAAAACCAACAAATATGACACGGAATAAACATTCACACACCTGCCTCTGTCTCTGGCTGTACTTACTTCCAATTATTATTTTTTCACTAAAATGATGAATACGAGCTGAATTAATTTATCTACGACAAAAGAGATTCTGGATTAAGAAGAGTATATAATGTATAATGGCCGATGAAATTATAACGATGTGTTCTTATTGAGCTGATAGTAGTGGCCGTGGTAATTTATTATTACTAATGTTCGTA
This sequence comes from Sinodicranocentrus sp. ZH6, assembly GCA_027743935.1. NCBI lineage: Eukaryota > Metazoa > Arthropoda > Collembola > Entomobryomorpha > Entomobryidae > Sinodicranocentrus > Sinodicranocentrus sp. ZH6. The sequence goes on along the minus strand of JAHZNA010004925.1, from coordinate 37,249 downwards.
TAAGTATCAACATTTTATTTGCTTGAGTACTTCAGGAGAAAAAAATTGTGAATCATCGTCATATGCATAAGAGAACACTGCCACTACATTCATTTCTTGCAATTTTATCCTCCAACTAGTACATGTCATATATGGGCTATGTATCATCATTTCATCATCTGTTTGTTTGTGGTTAAAAAGCTTGCTTGCAGAGTTGTACACGCTGCTGCTCTACAGCAGATCATGATCCCACACATAGTACTTGACGTACTTACGTCTGAATACATCTTTATTCGTCGTGCCTTCCAAGTGCTACAAATTACTACCCCTCAGCAATAAAACGCATCTTCCTTCCTGGAATTGCCGTCTTCAAGTCGTTGCATATGCGATGCGATGCAGGATTAAAATACGGGATTTTCTTACAATCCGCTTAAAAGAATATTCAACTCTTGTCAAATTATCAGTATCCATGCATGCGTGTAGATAAGGGATTTTGATTTCAAGAGGTCAAGTTTGTGAAACTTAATTAATTGGCAATTTTCAAAGTCGACGTGAATGAACTTGAAACAAACAACCCGCCTTGAAACTCGCATGCATTGTTAGAATGCTCTTAAACCCATTGTAATATAATTGTAATACAGGTTGAAGCAAGACAGCGGGATTGAGTGCTGCATATTTGCAGTCCATCCCTATGCATTTAGCAGTGGATCCTCACAGTGCATTTCTAAAGTTGGTTACATATGCCCTGTAGACTTGCCCCACTGATTGCAAATGGCAGTCGAGATTCTTGCAGTTTTTTGCTATTTTCGCGCATTTAGGCATGGAAAATCGACATTTTTTTCCGGATTCGTCTTTTACATGCTTAAGTGCAAATAAATACAAATTTTCATCAAATTCCAACCACTTTGAAATTCAAAAAAAATCGCCCACGAGGGCGATTTCCGGGATATGGGGGCGAATAGTGGAAAAATTTTCATCGGATTCTTTTTCCTCATATTAAAGTGCACCTGAGTACAAATTTTCAGCCAAATATCTTTCACCCCCCATCGACCGGATAGGTTCAAAACGTCTGCCTGTAGTGTAGGGATGCACAAAAAGATGCAGCATTCAATCCCACTGCCTTACTTCAATCAATCGTCACTGTTTAAAAAGGTAATTATGAAAGTCAAATTTCAGATAATGGTATGTTAGTATGCAGTAGGCTACTTCCGTAATCTAAAAGTTCAGATAGAGGAGTGTTTTAATGAAGTATCCATATACTACTGACGGGAATCATTCATTGTGCTGATGGGGAACCCCTTTCTTTCATAATCCGTAGCTACTTATCGTTCACCCACACAGACAACCCCGTGTCTTGGCAATGTACTTCCATAACAACGGCGAAATGCACGAGAGCAATGAGGAAGGCTTCGTGTTTCCAAATCCTACTTAATGAATACTTACACAAGAGCATTTCATGTGTCTCAGTCGTCTTACGGTACGATACACGATATATAAAAAAACTTGCTCTCATACAAAAGACCTCAGTCAAACCTTTTGATCATATGAAACCCTTCAAGCACAATTCCATTTCCAAGTCCTATCAAAAAACCATACGATATATCCAAAAGAATCAGCGTGCAATGAAAAATCAAAAAACACTTGTGTGTTGAGGGAGGAGCATTGTAATTTTGTAATGCATGCACACATTAGTTCCCTGAAAGATTCAGCGTTTGTAAAAAAATTGATACTTATATATTAATTGTTTGTGACTTTGTGACACTATTTTTTGTCATATTGTCATGTATTGAAATGCGGATAAGCCCTCTTAAGGTCTCGGTCTTGTACTTGTAAATGGATAATATTTACACGTGTCATCATCATATCTAAAACCTGTTCTTACTACAGATTTTATTATGCGTTAAACTGATATGACAATATCTACACCTTAAAGTTATCCATTCCATGAAGTAACAAGTAATAAATTCAATTCAATTTAGTTCGGCTTATGAGTGCTGATTAAAGGTAAGGAAAAAAAACTCTTCAAAGTCAAATTTTTTTCCTTTGATCTTGAGAACATATCACGTATATTCATAGATTTAAAGAAAGCATTTTCTTGTGTAAATGTCACGCCATGCATCATGCATGCGTCTGATCTGATTTCAGTTGTTTTAGTCATAGTGCTTGGTAATTCAATTTAGACGATTATTGTTTGCATTAACATGGGCAGCACAGAAAATAAAGTTTTGGTCTATGACTTCTATCAAACGAAGTGAAAAAATGCGCTTAGCTTGTCTGATTATCAGATCTGACTCTGATATCGCTTATATACGCATATTTTGAAGTCATGTCCTATGCATAACATCACATTCTACGCAATTAAATTGCTTAAGTGATTTAGAGGTTACATTCAATAACGTATATTAGTTATATAACAGTTTGCTTGACAGCGATTGATGGAAAACGATTGAATCAAAGATATGTTTAAATATAACTTGAGACCACTGCTTGATGAGTTGAGTGTATTTGTGATGTGCAGATTGCAAATGCTATTGTTCATGTATGCCATTGGTTCACATTCATAACCTTCTCTAATTCAAAGGTTAACTGGATTTGATTTAGAGCACAGAACACAGTTATATATATATATACGTTTTAGTCTTAGCTGTGTTCTGTGGATTTGGAACTGAAAAACTTCAACTTTCGTAATGTGAGTTGGCGTGTTTTAGGCGTGATATGAAAAATAATATTTTTTAAATTGAACAGACTGAACAACATTTTTCCATTTTTGTCGGTTGTCATCGAATTTCCAAAAAAAAATGTCTTCAATTATTTAATCGTTTGACTTCATGTCTGAATGTGCTGGCTACAACCACTGCAACTCGCAACGCCCGTTTTTTTAATGCTTTGCATCCATATCTAATCTAACGAACGATAAGCAAATTGGCAATATATACTTGGTTTTATTACTGTACAGCTTTAAATGTTTCCTGTGTTATGGAATATTGGCGTAGGCACTTGTTTATATTTTTTATAAAAATGTGTACGTGATGTTAATCCTCTTAAGTACTTCACTTCACACTTTGTATAGCCTGAACGATTAAAATTAAAAGCATGCAATGATTGATAACATCCTGGCTTTGAGAATTTACAGCTTAGAACATGATTCGCCATGCGTGAAATGTTTAAGTGTTTAATAACCTGGGTTCGTAATGTCATCATACTCCTCATTAAATGTTAACTAAAATGCTCAACCATCAGAAATAGGAAAAACGGAAGTTTGCATTTAGTACGGTCATTGATTTTAACATATATTCTAGAAACAAATGCGTTGTCCGTTTACCATAAATTATTAATGAGATGTGAGTTCTTTACAAGTATTGCACAATTGTTTATGAATAAGTCAAATAATATACCATATGCCATTTTCAACAATGAATTTTGACAAAGAATTGCTAATGCTAACAATAAGTATAGGTTAATGGGGTCAAACTAGACTAAATTGCCTAAAAAAGTAAATATTTAAATATTTATGGAATAGGACTATAGGAACTAATGAATCATGCTAACAAATAAGAATTAATTTTTAAATAACAATTAAACCAATGCAATGCCCATTCGGAAAACACCGTTTGTATTCCAATTCCAAGTTCAAATCTATCAAAAAACATTTGCCTCGATCGATTCCGAGTCGCACATGTATGCATTACTTATATATATATGTCTATTTTTGTTCAGTCTAGATAGAGTCTAGGAACGGACATTGATGAGCACAATCAAGCATGCTTTAACATTATTCAACGTAATAGTTTTTTCAAAGTCCTCAAAACCCATAATAATAAGCACCTTGCATTTTATTGCGGTACGTACGTTCAGATAATGTAAGGAATATCAGAATTCACTAATTGTATATGAGTTTAAAATAGCAATTGCATTGCTCTTGCTGTGGATAAAGATGCATTCCTCCATCTGTGGACAAAGTAATCCCTGAAGGCGTCATAGATACCTGGTGGATGCACAAAATAAAGAGGCAATTCTCTTTTGAAAAAGCAGTCCTATGCCTCCTTTGGTGTTGTGGTTCAGGTGGATAGACTATAATATGTAAATGCATTGTATTCTAGCACATGCACAACGCACACGTACACGTGGGACGGGTGGTCTGTCAACTTATCACTTTGTGTATGAATTTCGGGTCTATTTCTCACCGTTTGAAAGTTTACTTACGGGGTGAAAGTTGAGTACTCTAATTCATAATTTATCTAAACAAAGAAATCTAAGGATGTATCTAAAACCATTCTCTGAATTTGACTATTAAAACTATTGAAGGTTTGGTATATGTCATATGTTGTGTGTTTTTGTGTGCAGTCAGTCATCAGTAGCTGCTGGGTCGTTAAGTTGTCACTAACGACATTTAAATCCCTTTGGCTTTTAAAATTGCAAATATCTGACGTAGGTAATCACAGAATAATTTAGTTTTAGACTTTTTTCTGAAGTGTGACAAGTGCAGTCAACAGTTGACAGTTACTTTAAACTGCGAAATCCGCAAGTGATCTACATTTGATCAACATCTAACCTCTGTCAAAACAAAGAAAGGGAAGACAATAAATCATCATGGCTGCCAAGAAAGGAAAAGCCAAGAAGGATGGTCCAAAGATGAGTAAAATTAAACAGAAGAATATAAAAGGTAAAAAATTATCATCAGGCAAGAAAACGAAATCAAAGGAAATTGTCAAAGCACGCCGAAAGCTCCAACGCGCTGTGCGAAAAAAAATAGCAGCCAAAGGATCTTTAAATGGCATTAAAGGTATATTGTTTTATTAAGACTAGTTGGTTGTTCAATAAATTATGTAGAACATAGTTATGCTAAGTAGAATATATATTTAAATATGTATAGTTATGCTTATTGTAATTTATAATGTTTTCAGAGCCTGAGACCGTAATAGAAGATGTATTGGACATGATTCCCTCTGAGGATTTGCCTCATTTACGAAAACAAACGTTTAAAAACACATATTACGTTGTTAAAAACAAAAAAAATGAAGAAACTATAAGGTAAAGTTGTTAAACGATAGAGAAACTATAAGGTAATTTAGCACGCTTTCAGTTTGCATACATATATTTTATAAAATTTCTTGTCATCTGCTTTTATACAGTGACGGACGGCGAGGAAAACGGGGAAACAGTAATCTCCAGGAAGACGATGACGAGTTGGAGTCAGAATATGAAGACAAGTTTATGAAAGCAAAGGCAAGAATGGCTAACGAAAAACACCTACTTCCTATCAAGACTGTGAAGGGTCTGCATTATCCGACTATTTCTAGTGTAAATGATGAAGAGATTGAAGATGTTTCTAATTCTGTGGAAGCTACAATGGAACAAGGAACTTCCAATCAAAAGTTTAGTAATCAGGAGCAAGAAGTAGTTGGAGAAGTTTCTACTGCGATGCTATTAGCTCGAAGAAAACGTAAATTTGGAGAATACAAAGTCAGAATTGGAATTTTGTCCTCTGCTTTTCTTGAAGATCCGGAAAATCGGGTATCGATTTGAATAATTACTATAAAACATGAATCATTCACATGGAATGTACTGTCAACCTAGGTTAAATTCGATAATTCAAACATTTTACTATTTTAGTTACAAAACCTTGAAAGTTTGTTAGCGCTGATGGAAGTTACTGAAGCATCAGTTGCTCTAATCGTTCCTAAATTGGCTGCCTTGTCGTTACTAGCTATATTCAAAGATGTGTTACCCCTTTATCCTATCAAGCATTTTAATCCAGATGGAGTTAAATGTAAGAAGACTTCAATTTATTGATCTTATAACTACTATCTTCACTCCCAAGTTGAATTTAAAAATTTTAGTGAAGAAGGATACGAGACAACTTCAAACATTTGAGGCATCCTTGATGAAGAAGTATAAGCTGTATATGCAGAAGCTTGAAAAACTGTTTCGGCGTTATTGTCCAAAGCGTTCTACAGTTAAAATATCTGAAGTAATGTACAGAAAATCAACAATTTATTACCATATATTGCAGGCTCTATAATGTTAGAATGTCTTTTACAGGCTGAATTTAAAGTGGGAAAAATTGCTTTGATGTGTATGTGCGGAATGTTGGAATCACATCCCTACTTCAATCTTTCCGTAAATATAGTGAATTTCATTGTACCTTTACTGAATCACTGGAATATTGGTATAAGAGAGGTGGTTATCAACAACGTCAAAGTAATTTTTAAAATGGATAAGCGTGGTGAAATATCATATGAGGTTAGGACCTTTATATTTTAGTTCACATTTAATAATGAAGTCACTAAACTTGCAACTAATCTTATGGTATTTTACGTTAGATTGTCAGGCGTATAAACTTGTTGGTCAAAACAAAATGCAAATCTGGGACGAGTGGTATGCTACGTAAAGATGCTTTAGATGTTCTTTTGGCTTTGCGCATCAAAGAAGTTGATTTAGAGAAAGAAAAGGACGAGGAATCCACTACAGGTCGAAAAATGACATTCGAACAGAGAAAAATGCTTTCCAAACGAGGACGGAAAGTAAAAACTTGCTTTTATTCCCTTTGCTTTTTCATTTTACGCTGACTCGTTACTAAGCATACCACAAAGCAGAATCTTTTCCTTTACAGAAAAATAAAGAACTAGTGCAGCTCGAAAAGGAATTACTGGAAGCGTCAGCAGAGGAGAATAAATCACGAAAATCCCATTTTTTGACCGAAATAACTAAGCTAGTTTTCACGATATATTTTCGAGCTCTTAAAACCACCCCAAGGAAACAGATTTTAACAGCCGTTTTAGAGGGACTTTCAAAGTAGGTCCCTCGACTTGAGTTTATCATGAAAATGTTTATTTAACTCGACTTATTTATATTTTCTTGGAAAAACTATAATTTTGCCAATTTGTGTTTTAGATTTGCTCACGTGATTAATGTAGACTTTTTCGAAGACCTGTTGAAAGTATTGCAAGGACTTTTGAATGATGAAGAAATTCAAGAGCGACAGTTTCTTCTTTGCATTTCCACAGTTTTAGCCGTGCTAGATGGTCAAGGAGCTGCACTGACATTGGATCCGACAGCGTTTCATAAGCATCTTTACTCTTCATTAATGAATTTGCGTTGTGGTAATGATAGCTTCGGTGTTATAATTGAAAATTAATGACTATTATTAAAACATATTCATCTGCAACAGAGAATTTTCGTTCGTAGGCAAACTGGAGAGTAATGTGTCTTTGGCTTTGCGTTGTGTTCGACTGGCTTCTGGTAGAAATAAAATGCCAGGTCCTAGAGCAGTGGCATTTGTCAAACGGTTAGCTCTCCTCGCTTTGCAGAATGAATACCATGAAGCTATTGCAATAATACAACAGTTAAAGCAGGTTATGCGAGTAAGTTACGTTATTGATAAATTGATAATAACGTTACGGATAAATTGAGCTTACAGAGCGGTAACCTTTAACGCATATGTATTTTTTTAAATTATCAATAGTTACATCCTAGTTGTGCAGTGTTGTTGGATTGCGAAGGAGCAGGAGCCAACGGAATTTATCTACCAGAGCTTTCTGATCCTGATCATAGTTGCGCGCAAGCATCAACCCTTTGGGAAATGGTACCACTAATGGTAGGCTGATTGATCAATATAGCGAAATAATTTGTTCGATTCATTTAATTCTTAATTCTCATAAAAACTTAACTCATGGTTTCGATAACAGTCGCACTATCATCCATGGGTTTCAAATGCGGCTACAGGTGTCATTCACCCTGACAAATCCGATCTCTTGCCGGGAACTATTTTACAACAGTAAGTAATATTATTGCTAGACAAAGTGTATTTTCTGTACTATGCATATTGCTATCAACAATTCATTTTATATTTTAGAACTCCCGAAGTACTAGCGGAAACTTTGAGCGATACTGTTAATGCAATGGAATTCAATCCCAAGCTAAGAGTTCCAGTTACTAAAAGTAGAACTAAATTAAATGCAAGGGTAGGATGTTTCAAACCTAAATCAGAATACTTCAACCAAACAATTAACTTAAACGACATTATTTCAGAAATGTAATTAACAATGTGTTGTAAATATTTAATAAATATTACCAATTTAAAGTGCAACCGAATAAGATACTGAGAAAATTATAGCAACAATCTCATAAATAATCTATAATATTCATGACTCACTGCTAACTGAAAATCTCGGCAAGGAAATTCTTGACAGTAAGCAGGTAGGTGCGGTTAATGAGTAAAAATTTTCATAGTCATTAGAATGTATGTAAATATGTATGTATATTTATTTTTCTTGATTTACACGAAATAATTTTTCATCAACATATTTTAAACTTAGTACCTGACTCCCTTAGTACTTGTTAATTAGTTGACGCCACTTATAGCATTATAATTTTGACAACGGTACGAGAATACTGTAGCCTAAAATTTTGCCATCATTCATCTTTATTCATCATTAAAAAACGCAACATCCAGTATCTACGCTCACAATAGCAAAAAATTTCTATACATAGCCTGCAAGTATTCTTGTTCGGTTTTACGAACCTAAAGTAAAGAAATTGTCAATTACTAACAGAAAATGACCTCAAGAAATGCTCAACAAATCAACATGTCATTACTAGTCGAGAATGACACGCTGAATTGTAAATACCTAAGTCATCACGGCAGTACCACTTGGGTATGACTTACTGCCATGCTCAACAAGTCATCTTGAGATTCGTACTGTTGTTAAATACATAATACGCAGCCTCATAACGGTACAATCGCACAAGTATGAAATAATGAACACGGCATCAAGTCAGCACTGCTAGCTAATGACGTAAAGAACATACCATCACGTCAATACTCATGAAAAAATTACAGTCACTGTCTGACATGTCATACTGTCGGCGCAAACAACATAGAACGACGATATACCATGTAAGACAACCTGTTGATTCAACTAGAGACTGACATGATGATATGCCAGAAAGGTCACTACCACATAATTACAAAAGAATGACATGACGACTTGTCTTAGCAAGTCATCATGTCGTTTACTGTACTGACGCTACTGTTAGGTCCTTTTAATGATTCATTGATGTCCCTGCGAAAGACGGTGAGATTTTGCGTGAAGCGATCACGATTTTTCACGACCAGGTTCCGCTCAATTCCTTCCATCAGGTTTTCAAACCACTGTGCCATGCTAGCCTGCTTTTCTGGTGGCTGATTCCGAATGATATTCTCTCGTAACTGCCCAAAAAACTGTTTCAAATACATTTAAATACATCATTAGAAAACGTTCGTTTCGTACATGCATCATTACTAATTGTGAGCAGACCTCGGCACGAACTCTTATTAACTCCTATGTCATTGAAATTTTGGATGCCGCGAGGTTTTTTAAACTTCCCATCGACTGACTTTTGAAATATACAATTGAAATAGATGTAATAAAATTCAAGTTGAATTGTGCGGACTTGAAAATCTCGCGTTTACGCAATGAGTTAAGATTTTATACGAGCTCGTACCGAGGACTGGTTGTAAGCCCTAGCTTCGCTGAGGGAGGTGCAGGTGGTTTGTAACATGTTAGGTTGATAAATTTGATGTTTACATTGTTTGAACAACAGATCTCTAGGATATCTCTAACTATGATAGACTACGAATAGAATTACAATTATTTTTCATACTAACCTCTTCATTAAGTAGAATTAATCCAAGTAAAGGTCTAGACATGGACCATTGGTTACGACAGTCTTCAAACATCACAATATTTAACACAGTCTCAAGCATCTGCTGCAAAATTTCCGGATGCTGTTCAACGGTTTGGAGAACTCGTTCACTATTTCCCATAGGGAATGCACGTGGTAGTTTTTTGTCTACAAATACATGAAGCACAATAATTATTCACAACCAAACCTTACAACTAATGCAAGTGAAATATATACTTTGGTCAATTTCCCAGCGTTGATCACGAATCTGAATTCTGTTTTCTGTAAAACGCAAGTTTGGTAGAGTCATTAGGGAATTTGCGATAACAATTTAATCCAATTTAAACAACATAGTCAAGTGAAAAACTTTCAAATTTAGAATTAGTCCTTAATCAGCGGTAAGTATAATTTACATTGCGATCCTCTTGTAGGAGGATCAAGCTTTTTCACGAAAAAGTGTTTTCCAATGTAACCTGACCTCCCCTTTCATTTTAGACAAACATTGAAAAAAACTTTTTTTGGGGCCCAAAATCCACAAAATTTTAATCCCTTACCTTACTTAAGACTTGAACATTTTCAAGAACCTTCAGTTTACAACCTGTGATGCTAAATATTGTAGCTTACGGCAGATCAGTAATATCCACAACAACAATACTTGTATTTTGCGCTATACTTTTTGATGCAATCAAAATCGTTCAGGAGTATTTAAGACAAATTCTATCATGAATGTTCTAAACATCCATTTTACAGAATGCAGAGTTTAGATTCATAATCTAATGAACGAAATTAACTAGATAAATATTTTATCCGCACGAACTCGTTGACAAGATCAACACGGGTTTCTTGTTAGACCAGTAGTGCCTAATAAAGACGAGTGCCTCTTACAGTGCGCACTAGTTAGACTATTTTAAAAATAGAAATGAAGTTAAACGTACTCTTTTGAGTCCATTGCTTAAACAAGTAGGAGACAATGTGGTCTAGTGTGGCACAGCATCCAGCGCAAACCATAGTATCTAAAAAACATTAAAAAACATTAATAAATGGGACTTTTTTCGCGCTTACATGCTTCATCAACGTCAATTTTTGTTAGTCGCATGTTTCAGTAAGTAAATATACCAAATAACATTCTAGATAAAATTAGGAAGTTCTTATAATGTACATATTCAAGAGGTCCATATCAGAAATTGAAGAGTACATTGTTTGCTACATACCTACTGCAGAGAGTCCTTCGGATATAGAAGACAGAATGTACAGGAACATGTTAGGATCCAAAGATGCCAAAAAGTTCATATGATCTTGGGCAATACACTCAAGTAATACATAGTAGGTTAATGATAATTTCGGGAAGTCCTGTACAAAACCAAAAACATTCCGTAATTACAATACAAATATTAAATAAGACAAACAAAAAATGTAAACTTTTCAACAAAAGTTGCAGTCCCTGGAGCGATCAACGTACTGTTTGCTACAACCATATTCACTAGCTAATTTTAACTACACTTACATGAACATGTTTTCAATAACTTTCGAATGAGCTGTAATAACACATTTGTATAAGTTTCAAAACGTTTCCAGCCATTTTGGCTGCATCGAACGAACAAAACGACGGAAAAACACTATAGGAACTTAAAGCTTATAGAGACTGCGACCTTAGTAAAACCGAGTTCGTAATAAAGTGAATAAATCGGCTCACCATCAGATCGGACAAGGGAATGGATAGCAGTAATTTCACAAAGCAATTAAGCACGTTGTCGAGTGCATCATCCCCATATAAACGGAAGACGCCAAAATTAACATAGTTACCACAAAGCGCTGCTTTTAGCATCATAAAGCATATAGAAACCCCTTTGAGTTTAAGTGGATAAAGTTGTGGTTTCGGTACTTCCACAGTTAGGATTCGATTTCCTGTAGACGGTGAACCAATCAGTTTACAATGAGGATTCACCCAAATATTGAAATAGTCAAGATGGCAAGGAGTTTCGTACGTGTATAATTATCATATTTTGTTTGCATTAAAAACATACCGTAAGCACATATCATTTTACTGGCTTCTCGGAAAAGCAAAATGCCGTTTGGCGAACAGACATCAAACTGAAGTCGCTGTGAACGGTTCTGCACCAATTCAGCAAATAGCTTTAACACCGGTGTGGTCACTATAGGATCGTGGAACCAAAGCTCAACAGCTCGTTGTAAAATTGGAGTATATGCAGGGTAACTGTATAAAGAAGGATACTCCATCATATAAAATTTATATTGGGAAAATTAGTAAAATAAATTCAAGTAAATGTTTACTTACATCCAGTCAAAAAACATCATGTATGAAATACGTGTATTAAAAGCGAATATGATGCCCCGGAGATCTCTAGCCAAGCCAACAATTCTCCATTTAGCTTCTTCATTTCGGAACATAGTAGTTTCCGCGTTAGCAAGCATTTGTCCAACGCTCTCGATTTGGGCTGGAAAAAAATCATTTCATCGTTCTAATATATTGCTGGCTATACTGCTTAGCATTAAAGCCAACCATTGTTATTTACTGAGGAGGTTTAGCACCTGTTAAAGGCACCATGAATGTATGAAATTTGTCTTCATCCTCTCCTAGGTCAACCATTAGCAAACGCCCTAGCGCTGTATAGAATGTACTGCGGAAACGCAAATCATTTACATTTTGATTTAGTCCTAGAAATGGGAAGTGCTCCCCCTGAAACCGAAGAAGGTAATTTATTTCATTGTTTGTGACTTGTTTAAAAATAAGAAAATGAATCAAAACTGAAATCGGCTGAAATCCATCACACACCGTATGATTGTTGAGCATAAACTGAACTTCATCCAATTTGACTAGTTTGCGTACACTATTGTATCCCACGGAAAGATCACCGAGTAAATTCAACGTTTTAGACAACAGTAGTTCACAGCGGCTCCAGTACTTAAGATTGGTGATGCTGCAAAAATTTACTTGATTTATATCTACTTTTCATAATTATCAATAATTGTAAGCGCCAGCAGCATAAAGGAGACAAATATCAACACATTGAACCAAATCCACTGATTAAATCAGTGTGTTGTTTCATTACTACACTTTAATTTGTTTCCTAAAACAATGTTATGTTTGATACCATGTTGCGATTAAATACCTAATACCTGGCATTCGAAAGAGTTTGATTTGTCCCCTTTTTACCAATTATTTTAACAGTCAAAAAATACACTTACATTTTTCGAATAAAAACGCTTAAAACCATAGTTTCATCTGTGAGACCTAACACTTCTGATAAACGGCGGTATACTTTTGAGGCTTTCTGAACTTGATCTCCTACATAGATCTTGCGGAATTGCTCAAAAAATGAAAGATACGCAGATTCGAGTCTTTCGCAACCTCCCCCTAGTCCAGCGGCCAATCGGGAGTCCGTGAGTTGCATTAATTGGAGCACGCTACACATAAATAAATAAACATTTAACGTGAGACGAACATAAAGATAGAAATGTACGAAGTTTTATTTCATGAAATATGAAAACCTTACCGACAAACTAGTTCTCCGTCCATGCTATCATGTTCTTCATTGGAATTAAATGAAACTCGACCACCTATTGCAGCTCCAATGATGTATACTAACCAAGTTAATTGGCCTGAATATTTAAAGTAAAAATTAATTAAAAAATTTCGAAGCCAAAAGACTAGATCCAGTCTTACAAGATATTAGACGAAGCATGATTGTCATTAATTTTGAGAACATATTAAGCTGGTTAAAGTCCCATACCTTCTATAATTCCGAGATCACTTGGAGCTGGTTGGCGTAACTTAAATATCTCCTGTAAATTTTGAGCTGCCTGGTCAAACAGCTGAACAATAAGACTACAAGTTTTCTGATACTCACAACGCCCTATGACTGAAAGCTGTTCAAGCTGTTGTGTAACCATAGCTGTATCATCTAATGGGTCATCTGCCGCTTCCCTGGATATTGTGAAAATGAATTAACGCATTATGTAAAAAAAATCGTCAAGCTAAATGGTCCATAAAGGTATTTAAGAATCAGTTCATTGCATGTTAATGAATTATATACCTTATACAAACGCCTACTGAGTCAATACGTGAAGTAATGTAAGCACGCGTGACTTCAGGCGTGTACGTTTCTAACATATGAGGTTCTGTTGCTTTGACGTACGGCACTGAGGCAACCATTCGTTGCCACAAGCTCAGAAGATAATGGACGCTATTTGGAGCCACTTGCAACATTTGCTAAATAAACAATACTTTCACATTAAACAGTCACTCTTGAATAACAAATTATAAGAAAATTTGTATAGTATAAGTATATTTTAAAATTGTTTGAATTTATCTGAACTACAAATTTAAATGGCAATAAAACTTTACTGGATAAAGCTATACTCCATAACCCTTACCCTTAAGCTATCGACAGTAAATTTGGCAATTAATTGAATAGCTTCAGGATAGCTATCCACAATAACTAATTCTCCCAGTTGATAGTTAGACTTTAAACGGGCAAGCAATCGGCAAAATTCGTGATAGTTATTTGTGTCACTCAGTCCCTAGATAAACGGAATGTAGAAGTTCAATAAATACCAATTTTTAAATACAAGGAATTCTCCAAAAGGATCAGTGCAAGAAATATATCTATAGAACGTACGCTGATGTGTGGGTTTAACAGAATGTTTTTGACACCATTCACCAAATGAGTTAGAAACTTAGCTCTTTCAGCATTGCTAAATAATGACCGTCTGACGGATGCAATTTGTACTAAACAGGAAAGTGCCTAAAAATGAAATTAGATATTGTAGTAAAAGTTATAACATAAAATTGAGAATATAACAGTAATGATCAACGTACCATCGGCGACAGAGTAGATGGAAGCGTATGGTATAGATCAAAGAAAAGTTGTAATGTTCCAAAATCCAGAAATGCTGGCCGCCAGTTAGTAGGAATCTGAACTGTACAGAGATCATCCGATGACTCATCCGTCGAAGTTCCAATGAAATCAAAAGTTAGACAATTATGTGCCAGACGAAGCAACTGGTTCATCAATGAGTGCTGTAAAAGAAGAATTGCTGAGTTAAGTCAAAATTTTAGTTGTTTAATTTTATTTGAGAGAGAAAAAAAAATGTTGGTGAAACAGATTATTCAGCAGCTTTAGCGGGAATCAATAATCAAATAATTTCTCAGATACAACGATAAAATCCCGAACATATAGATACATAACAACCAATGAATAATCTGATCGTAAAAATTGTTGTGGAGAGCATACAAAAATAGAAACCTGCAAGCCATCATCAAAATTGATGGTTTTCCGACTTTCCAATGCTGTTTTGAGAAGTGTACAGCAGAGGCGAAATATTTCTAGCAATTGTTGGTCCCGAAACGAAGAAGCTATTTTTCTATGTTTTGTTAACGAGCGATTCGCGTCCGCCTCTGAAACTTGATTCATTTCACTTGTCAAAACAGACAACAACTGAACACCAATGGTACAATGCTCAACTGACCCCTATATAATTACATATATTATCAGATACAAGAAGACTATTTCGCATGTACAAATAGCGCACTACACTACCTGAAGAAAGTTTCCAACGTCCACAATCACGTTACGAAATACATACTCCTCTTTTTCGGTATCAAACCATCCAAGTTTCGTTATGCGTGCAAAAAGAACAGTCAAAGCTTGGACAACATAAGCATCCAGTTTTATTCGAGTGGCCAGGTAGGTTAATATGTAGTTTCCTGTTTAAAGTAGATTGAAGTATTTCAGAAATAGTAGAGAATTGGTTTTCAGAAAAGCATATATGTGCGGGATAACACTCACTTATTTGAATTCTTTGCCCTAAAGAAATAATTTGAGCTGGACGCGATACGAGTTTAGTTAAAGTTGTTGCAGCAAGCAGCTGTGCATATGATGACGTAGCTCTTTCTAAGAGCAATTGGCATTTTACCAAGGTGTCCGGAGAATTCTAAACAAAAGCACATAAAATGTTCATGTGATGATGGTACAATGATTAATAGTTTATTGTTATAATTATGCAGGCACTTTATGACGAACCTGGAAATTAACCAATGCCTTTTCTGCCTCAGCTCTTTGGACAGTGTCATTCGACTCATAAAGGTGCTTGCATAACAGCTCTAGCTGTTGAATTTCCTAAGATAAACACACTCTAGGTAAAATAGCAGTACAATAATTTCGGAATACTTACTTATTACTTATATTTATAACAAACAACATCAATCAATTGACTTGAAATAAATAAAACACGTTATCAAACAAATCAAAACTAACTACAAATACCTGATCAACTGCCATCTTCAATCACTATGTTTTAAGTACAAATTTTCTACACTTTTTGTGGGTAGAGAGTAATATCGTTGATTAGCGTTTATTCCATCTCAATACTGCCTGAAAACAACAACCACGAGATTTTCGCATTCATCATGTGTCATCAATTACACATTCACCAATTAACTACATGTAACCTTTCACTAGAACTTACTTGATTACTTGATTTATCAGCTGATATACGACGATCAAAATAATAGATGAATTCCACATTTCAACAAACAAACGACAGACAACCAATGAACATCATTTGTCTAAAATATACAAGCTGAGAACAAATAATGAATAAATAAAATCATGGCGTAAGTTATCAACTATTATTTCCTCTGTTGTCTCTGAATATTGTAAAGATTCAACAACTTCACTGATGCAAAACAATACATCACAAATAGTTGATAATGCTCACAAGCACGGTTGACTGCGTATTAAAGTCCTTTTACCTCTATCACATACAAACTTGTTTCAAAAAATGGCAAAAATTTACTCCAAGTTAAAAAGTATGGCTGGTGACACAGTTGACAATAATCACAATTCTGCTAGCAAGTTTTACAGGGAGTTTTCAAACCCACAAATTTCCCTTTAATTTACTGGTATAGATAAAAATAATTAGAATAATTTAAAAATCGGAAATCAGTAAAAAAAAACTTTCCTACATGAAGAAAGTATTCAGTGATAATGAATTTACATTCACTAAATTCACCGTCTCACCTATAACTACGAAAGTATTAGCTTTACAACTTCTCTGTCTTGTCTGGTTTTTTTCTGTGATAGTGTTTTTGGTGGTTGGTTGGCTGGATCTGTGTCAGCAGTGCCAAGAGCACAACTTGTATTGTATATTTGTGTGTAATAAGTGCAATATTATTGTGTTTTGCTTCGTTGCTGATACGTGTGAATCTACTAGAGGGGTTTTCATCTGACTTTGAACATATACAAACGGGTTTGTGTTGGTAGTGTGTATACTCGAAGTACGAGCCAAAAAGAAAGAAAATCCTTCAAGCTTTGCCTCCTGTCACCAGAGTCACATGTATCATTGGCTGGTGACTCTCTTGACTGGGGTTGGAGACAAAAAGCTATAGGATTTTTAATCTTTTTGTTGCTATATTAACAATATCGACTTAACCTAGCTCTATAAGTTACTTGTAATTCATCATAAGTTAGATTTAGAAGATGAAACATGTGTTCCCAGTCTTTCCTTGACAGATTCCCCCTTGCATTTACGCCTGTACAAAGATTGGGAAAGCTTTCCCATTGTTTGGGTACGTTCGTTTAGTACAATTAGGAAAAAAAACTATTTCATAAAAAATAGTAAAAATTCATTTCTAACACTCCAGAACTATCGGTTGCTTGTAAAAACTACATACATAAAAACGTTTACAGTTTCGTGATATTCCCCTATTTTCCTAACGTTCTTGTGGACGCCCCAGGGGATTTCTGCAAGGGAATGTATGTGTGTTCCTGTAAAAAGATATTGAACAATGGAAAAACTTGCATGCATCATGGCTTTTCATGTCATAGAATTTTTATATCATTTGTCATTTGTACCAGTGATCATCATAGGACTAGGAAGGACGTCATAAATTCAGCTAAAATAGGATACGGGTTCCTAAACAAAAGTCCGAATTTCGTTAAAATACATACTAATTTAACCTATTCATCAGTAGTTATCAGGATACATGATACTCATTTTACCTTTTTAAGCCAAAAACTTATCCTATCGCCGTTGGACTATGGATGTAGGAGTAATCCAATCAAGGTTTAAGGCACTTGATTAAGATACCATAATATCGTGTACACGATAAGCAAAGAATAAAACACTAAATAACAAGCAAAAAACATACAGCGTTCAAAGTATCCCAACAATGTATACATTGCCCCAGGTTGTAAGTACTAACGAAAGATTAGCAATATGTTACAATCCAGATTTTCACTTTCCTTGCTAAACCTCTCTAATGGTTTGTTTGCTTGATGATGAGCTCGTACTATCATATATCCTTCATTCAACAACCGTTTGCGCTTCTATTGCTTTATTTGGCTATCCGTATATATCTACAATTTCATTTACATTTCCCTTTTTCAAAATCTCATGTGCAAGCGAAGAGATTTCGTTAATAGTCGGTGCAAATGATGTGTCGATCTTTTAGCGTAGCACAAAGCACGGTTAAGCACCACTTGCTTTTTACTCACTTCTACTACATGAAGTACTTTTCCTTTGCATGAAGGACGTCTGTTGTTTCTTTCAACTAGAGGTGCGCATCATCAACCAACAACTCCAAATGGATAGCTCACTTGTGTTTGGAGAAATGCACAAAGGCTATTTTCCTGCGTGCGGTAAAACGTTCTTTCAAATTTAATTCTTACGCCAGAATTGTTGACTGTCAACATCAACCAAATGTCGAATGAACTGGTTTACTTCGGATTTCAATATTCCTCTTGAAGATATGACGATTCCAGTATATCCAACATTCACGATAAGTAGTTCGCCCTCCTCTGTTCTCGTAGTTTGTTGTAGCTATTTACTCGCCCAGATAAACAATGTCTGTAGTGGAAATTAATTAGTTCTTTTTAATTCACATGGGACAATGTTTTTCTAGGAATTGATGTTAAACAACTATATGCCGTTCATGACAAAACTACTGACAACACATGATTACCAAAATATTGACTATGACAACAGTTTTAAACTTTCCTATTTAAGAGAACTACCCTTGAAAGGAAAACTTATTTATGAAATAAAACAACTTTTGATCAAAGGTTATCAAAGGATAATGACAATCACGTAATTCAAAATTTTAGTTAAGGTCTCTGGCGCGATTTGGTACGTATTTGACAACCTCTGTACACGGATGTTACATGAAACAGTGACGTACTACCTCATACATGTGAACCCCACGAACGGTTCGTCAGTGGTGTAGCAAAAATGAGTTTGTGTACCTAATACTGTACAGTAGTTGGTGTTGTCTTGTATACTGCTCATGTTACTTTACTTTTAAGACTTTTAGCACTACCCAACTTGCTTTTTGCTTACTCTCACTTTTCTTGTAAGTGTGCGTGCTGTGTGTGCTTGTGTTGTTGCAGCTACGTACGAATACGAACATACCACACACGCTGGTGGATGGATGCATTGCAGAATACAGACGGACATTAGCAGATGCAGTTAGTACAAGGCATTCCTACATCATAGTGAAGAAACTCTTTGTCGTCGTAGGCCGCAATTTCCTGCCTCCTCAGAATTTTTTTCATACATGACGCTCGCGCTCTGACATGTTTTTAGTTCTGTTCTGAGAGTTCTGATTTTAGTAAAATAGTTTTAGTCTGCAATAGTACGACTAGACGATTAATGATAATAAGTATAACATTATGTAAATATACATTAAAAATCAAATTAAGCTTTGTTCGAGCGACTTTAAGAAGATTTGCATGAGATAAATTGGGCATTATATGGCAGCAATAATATTAAGTGAATACGCTGTACTACAAGTCGAGTAAATTACGAGTTTACCTGTAACAGAACACTATACCTGTAGAACTACATGAACTAAAAACACTCCTGCTACTGCATAATACTGCATTGTTAATTTTAAACCGACATTAAGTAATTTTCAGAAGCCAACAACGCAACCAGAATCGCCAGCCACTCAGCCAGGTGTAGAATAAAGTGTGCTGAGCTGAACTGAACTTAAATACACATCAACACATGCCCAACATTGCTCCTCAAATCATCTCTAGAATTCACATTCTACACACATACACTGTTAACAAGACTGGCCTTGTGATCTTCATAACGACAACGTCATATCCGATTGTTCCATCACATACAGACAGACACACATTCCTGCATCCAGAGCTTTTGGACCTATCCGGTTAAAGGGGGACCTAAAAGATATTTGGTTGAAAATTTGTACTCCGTCCAACCTGTCCTGGCCGTGTCTGTGCGCAGGTTTATTCAAAAAAGACTCAACCTATCGACTTCGGGTTTTTTTCACGATTGGTATCAAAAATATCTCGCCAAATCTAGGAGATGGGATCTTCATCAGGTTCCCTTCATAGGTAACTTAAGGTGCTCCACTATTTAAAAAGTCAAATATGGCATGTAGCATATCAATCAGCTCGAAATTATCTGAATGTAGCACTTCAACACCCCATAGAGCTCTTCAAACCCCCATTGAGCCCTTCAACACCCCCATTGAGCCCTTCAACACCCCATGGAGTAATTAACCTTGCAATTTAAATTTAACCATTCTCAATAAATCGATTTACGAGCACTTATTCTGAACCATCTTTTCGAGTTTATAATTTTCTCTTTGCGTCTTTCAGAGAAAAACTGCATAATTGTATTGTGAATCACAAATACAGACTCGTGCATATATTGATAGTGATGGATGAGTCTATTGTATTGTTTTGTACTGTATGACATTTAGTTCACAGCAACCATATATGTCCATGCAAGCAATTTCAATAACCTTGCCCATCGAACATTTGTTATGTAAAAAACCAATGGACGTTTTTGTGAAAAAAATAGAGCAAATGATTTAAATACACCATTGTTTCGCGTTGTCCTCGGCTCTAGGCGAGAAAACGGGTTCAAATATACCTAGTATAAATATTTTAGAAACTCTTGCTGAAACTTTGTTTCACTGTTTCTTTGGCGTGAAAACCCCAAAAGTTGTTGGACAACGAATCGAGTCTCTCTTCGTTTCCTATACCAGAACTAGTCCACTCACTCGAGAATCTCCGTGAGCACGTGGTTAAAATTCCCAAATTCTTATTACAAGATTGAACTTTCGTACTATCAACGTACATATCAGTGTATATTAAATAACGACTTATTTATCATATGCACATTTACAACATTTCATACATATGCACTAACGCTCATTACTAATTGAAAGGAACTTCCATGAGGGGTTCATAAAACTCCAAAAAGTTGCGAGCATAAAGTTTATCGTCTCATCCCTCAAACTTTACCTCACAGTATGCTAAAATACCCCAAATTTATGTCTGGGCCTTGGAATCTGGACTCCTCATCACACTTCGTCAGCTGAAGTTTTGCTGCACATAAGGATGCCGATAGCCTGGCACATCAGGGTATTTGGGAATCAAGTTGACCGTCTGGGTTGAAAGTTACCATCCTAGAATTTTCCCCAGAAAAGTCGGAGTCATCCTCTGATTTTAATGAGGATAACAATATTGATGTGTGTGGTAATGTTTCTACCGGAGGTGTGTGTGAAGCTGAGAACAACTCAACATAGCGTGGTCAGGCGAGACTAGAGAACATCAAGTTTTCGATCCAGAGATTATGGTTGGTCACATTGAACAGCTTAAGCTAGCCTAAGATTTTTTTGGCATGGATATTGGGAAAACCCCGATTTGTGGCACCATACAACAAACAAGACTCTGGCTGAGATAATTGCAGTTTGTGTTGTTAAGAACAAGACTCGAGTGGAGGTTGATAAGTCTGAGTACTTGGGGAGAAACGGGTGCAATAAGCAATTGGAGAGGGAAAGTTTACGGCGCAAATTACTTATCTGACTTTTTAAAAAATAGTTTATACTTAATTTATAAATTTAGTTTTTGAATAAACATCTCAACATTCATACAAAGAAATATATATACAGGTATTCATTTGTTGTACGACCATAATATCATATAACCTGTCAGGTTGTATCATATAAAAAAATATGTAACCTCTGAGCTGTAAACTAATATGACTTTTATATTTAAACAATACGATTAAAATCTCAATAGTATTCGCGTAGTCTCTTGAGCTCACGTTTTAAGATCAATCGCTCTTTTACGTCAATCTGGAAGAGTATTTTACATAAACTACGTGCAGAGCTTTGTTCAATATGTAATGCAATAACATTTGTACATGGTTAAATGAAATGACAAATAAGTACTAGAAATAAGCAGAAGTGGACTGTTCTTAGAGTGCATAATAAAACCGTTTTTTAGCCTCAAGAGATCTTGAAAAATGCACGAAATCAAGCCAACCAGCGGAAGCCGAGTTCATCTCTTGTCATGTCCGTAATTCATGGTTTTATAGAAAATAGCATTCCGTCATACGTCTAAAAGAAAGTTCAAGAGATTTCTACGCTTAGAATATAATTCGAGCACTTTCATTTTTCCTTTCATTGCATACTTTGGGTTTTCAAGGGAAAATGGAGCATCGTTTCAGTGATACGCCCTTCTCGTGCATATTGAAGCCATCATCATCATCCTAGCAGAACTCCAGTTTAAAACTAAAAAGTCAAGAGAACGGAAACTTCATTGGGACGACAAGACTATCGACGTATCTCGCAGATTATACTTACTATGGAAATGCATACCATTTTAAATTCATCTACATAACTACATACACGATCAAAGTGCTTACGCCGGGCAGCAAATGCAATGCAACTAGAGACTTCTGCTCTTTAAATCAGAACACCACAATATTCTTTGAAATTAGTGGATAGGGAAATCTTTCTGTCCGGATGAATGAATTGATACTACTCCCATGTGAAAAAACATCCCCACTAACGACATTTGCATGTGCTATATGCATAGTGCAAATTTTCGGAAGCCTAAACGGTAGTTGAGAAAGGCTTACTACCTTACCACTTCAAGACTAACAATAAGAAAGACCCTTTTATGCATTCGAAAATTGTACGAGCTGCTTTGTAGAGCTACTCTTATGAAATCCCTTAGCGTACCCTCAGCTCGGTTTCAAACAATGTGGTATTTCATATGAAAGTAAAATTTCTTCGGTTCGTATATGTAGGTCGCTCCACTTATAGAAGTTAAGCTTGGAAATTAACTTTAATTTGTGTATTGCTTAAGCCGAGCGGAAGCTACGCTACATTCGGTTGGTTTGCTTTTGACTGTAATTGTAGTAGACTTCAAAAGCCACGTATCTTAGGTGTATTTCTTCAACGGGGCATTGTGGGAGCATGGTGAATGATACTAGAAAATAGGTTAGTATGCATTATCTTTACCTTTCTAGGCGTCTTTCGAATTGTACCATTTGTGGGATGCGTCCACCCACAGTGCATTTTGGCAACAAGATTTATTTTAATGCTGTGTATGTCATTAACATTTAAACTATGTACTTTGATATCATAAATCGGAACTTCGCTCAGTTCTAGACGCCCACATTTATTTAATGGCTCTATTCTCCACGACAATGTAGCATCATCCAAATGTCCCTGGAAGTATGCATGTATAAAATGGATTGTAAAACATCACATCATCCTTTCCCTACTTGGTATATCATGCAGCTAAATTTTCTTGTCTAGAAGCGTCATTTCTACTTTCTCCGATTCGTAGTAAATTAGAATAATCACAATGAATCAAGTTGTAGAATGTAGATCATCTTAAGATGCATGTGAACTTTTAAAAAATCAATGCGCTAGATCCTTGTTCGTTTAAGTCACTGTCAAACGTTCATATATCTTAAGTATGTAAAGAGTATAGATCATCCTGGTTTGTAGGTAACACATAACTCGTAATTTGGCCAATTTCTTTAATTTTGTGTCGTTGAAAAAAATGTGTTACCATTTCATCCGTGAAGACTAGACTCTAGACTACTTCGTATATACACCATCGCAAGCTGTCATCGCGCATCGTGTTATCAGTGCTTCACTGGCTGACAAATGTCATGTTGATGACAAGTAGAGAAAAAAAGTTAAGTACACATTGGACATGATGCGTGCGTTCTACCACTATGCGAATCATTTTTGAAATCTTCTACTATTATTCAATGGAGAATTGCACGGTTTTATGACTCTACTTGGTATTTTATTGCTTTTACTTTACAGTAGAATGCGTGGTTTGAGTTTCTCTCTTTTCTCTGTCAGTTTTCTGAGAACTCCACTTCTCTACATCAATGTATGTTTTTTTAGAACAGAAAAGCAGTCATTTTTTTAAAGAAAGAAAGTAAAGTGATTCTCCTTAAAGAAGCAAGCTTTTCGTGAAGTGATATGACCGGTTGTTGAAAGTTACATCGGATTGCAACCTATACACCTATATATACACACACATTCCTTCAATTTAACCCACTCTGCTTGGAAGATTGACAGTACATGTTATTTTTGAAACTTTAGTCTCAGAGTAATTTGTTATGTAATCGCGGGCACTAGCATATCATTCTAGATTTCAGTGAATCCATATTTCAATCTGATTTAGAAGTTTGTCTTGTATCAACTTTTTTTTCCCAAAGACAGGCTTTATCAAACTTATTGTTCGTAAGTTGCCACTTCTGTTTCATTCAAGAGAATGAAGGCCACGGTTAGTACTTTAGGTTACCAAGAAAAGCTTTTACTACTCCTTACAGTAGTTGGAGTAGCATGACAAAACAAAAAGTGCAAGCATTTTCAACTTTTTTTGGCATGTCAGTAATATCACAAGATTGCATACACTTCTGTGTGTTGTGTTATAGGAACGATTCATATTATTCGCTGAATTGCTTCCTCTGTCATACTCTACTCTAAATCCCTCCTCTATTGACTTGAAAATTTGACATGTTACGAGTAATTCGAACGTACGGTGCAATATGTAAGATGGTGACGCCAACCAGCTCAATAAAAGCACTCCCAAATTACAAGTAGAATATCAGCATTCAAGAAACAGAGTGCCAGTGGAACAGGATGTTGACATGGTTATGTATCTAGGGAAATGATTGTGAAGGTGTTGTCTCCTTTAGCATCGTCTTTGTTAGGCGTTGCAAGTAGTTGTGTCAGAAGGGTCCATGGGCATCATAAAAGACTCATTCTTGGAATATAAAAGTAACTCGTTGTCCTCAGAGTGTTTACGGCTGTTTGCTACTTGGCTAAATGTAAATGCCTCCTTTGCCCCTTGCACACCTCCCTTGCACGTCCGTCCTTATATCTGTGATTTCAAAGAAAATATAATTTCCACTCTTTGCATACTTGAAGTAAATACGTCAAACACACATTTACCTACAACAGACAACAACATGAAGAATGCTGAATTGGGTCAGATTGTATGAACAACTATATAGCTTTCACATATTATTAGTTTTTGACTGAAAGCCTTCAGTAGGGTAAAGTGAACGGGTAATATGTGCTCTGGTTTCTCTCTTTTAGCCTGTCTCCTTTTTCTTTTTAGTTTTCTCTTATGCTTCCCTTCATCATCGTTGTTGTAAAAAGTGTGGCGTTATTGAATCGGCAGGGTTACTTTTAGGGGAAATGTGTTTTCGATGCATCATCTTTCTCCATTTTCGTTGCAATTAAATCGAACACGGAATCCGGACTACTGACAAGCCAGTGGGTTATTTATGTAATGCTGGGTGGTTTTTCTAAAAGACTGCTACCAACCACGATGAAGCTACATCAACCATTTATGCCTCACTCACTCGGTTACGTTATCATGGAAATTTAAACATGGAAAAATGTATGCATTTTAGTTGCACATGATGAGTCTTGCATTGCCTTCATTTTAAACCACACTTTCATCTCAAAGTAACGTCACTCTGGTTTCAATTCCAGACTTAATTTTTGGATCTATATTATAACATCCTACATAAGGGAGGGATTTTAACCGACATCTCAAATGTTTTCCAATCTTTTCCTTCCAAAATTGAGGTATTGAACGTAAAAGTTTTAAAATAAAATTGAATTCACAAAGCACACGCAAGAAAATTTTGTGCTTGTGAATTTGACTGCAGAGCATAACTAACCCGGTTGGCTGGCTTTGAATTAATTATTTCCGTCTGTAAAATGTTTACCCTCAATGAAAGAAGTTTTTAGGTACATTTTTCCGTGAAAAGAATGTAAAAATATTTTCTGGAAGAAACTGGTAAAAATATCTAAATGGGAGTCCACGGAAAAGTGTTTAACTTTTATTGTTTTCTTGTTTTTTACTTTCTCTTTCGTTTCAAGTAGTTTTAAGGTTAAAAATCTGCAACTAACTTGAATCCAGTGTGTTTATAGTTGTTTGCTTCATTCAAGTTCTTACTCGAATATGACGTGAGTAGTTGGTGCATGTTTTCTGACAAAATTTTGCGAAATAGCTTTTCGCTCGCTCAGAGTTGAAACATTTTTGTGAAAAGGTTGGTAGGTTGTCTACTTGTAATATTACACCTTTGTGTGCATCTGGTTTGTAAGGAAGATTGTAGTTTTCACGTTTGTATCATTTTGTTTGGTGGGAAACGTCAGTAAGTTGCTTCGTTAAAATATTATTGTTGAAAACGAGTATGAGTGGAGAAAAGTATGACTGTTAACTTGTTTCAGTTCCCACTTGATATTTCTTCTTCCGAAAGTGACACCATCTTTTTTAGGCTTTTTTTCGCCCGAGTGTAGGGTTTCCTTTGTTGGAGAAGAGGGTAATCTAATACAATTGGTTGTTACCACCCACTTATGCAACCTCTTCGACAGCAGCCTGTCATATTAGTATATTACCTAATTTTTATTCAGTATATCACAATAAATTATGGTCGTATCTTTAACATTATACAAACAAAAGGGAAGGAGAGAATTCTCTGACAGTCAGGAATACCTCTTCACACTTTCCAGGTTAGCAAGGTTGGTTTTTACAAGCGCCACTCAGCTCCAAACTACATCCCAAACTTGTGTCAATTGACTCTATGGTTTGTTCAGATTTTTTTTCTCGCAAGGACACGACGAGAATTCAACTGTGCGTGAGAAACTTTTGAAACCCTTTGAGCCATTCCATCACTTGACACCTAATACAAGTGTGAACGGTTCCAAAATTGACGACCTCAAACCTCATCAATATTGATGTCTAAATATCAAAAGATTATATCGTACAGTTTCGCTTTTTTCAGGGTTACCATTGGATGACGATGATGATCACATTGAATACTGATGACGGGAAAACTCACTGCCACTTTTCTTTACCGATGTGATTCAATTCGATAGAGATTGGAAATTTACATCTTATAAGTTCCGCTGGGATTGTAGTTTACTTGTCTTTGGCAGAAGCGCATAGTTCCCTCGAACACCAGCGTAATGAAAACGATGATGTTGAGAAGGCGGACATTTACCCAGTTGCCTCCATATTCCATCGACATTATTCTGTCTTTCCAGCTCAACTCTGCTATACCAAATCATGCGCCGGCAAGCAAGCTAGTGGATAAAAACGGAGAAAGCAGGGTGATGGGAAACCTGTGAAAAACACTAGTAAGTCATTGGTAGCGAAACAGGATGCACGTGTTTTTCTCCTCTCTCTTTCTAGCTCGCCAACTCTTGCTCATTCATTCTCGATAACTTTCTCTCCCACTTATATAACTCTCCTCATCCAGGTACTTTTCACTTGCTGTCACTCACACGGACACACAGCTTCTTGTTCTTGAAGAAAAATTTTTTACTCTGTGACAGCACAAGTGGTGTTTCACCAACTGATGTAAAGGCTGCAACTGTCGTGTCACATTTTTGTTGGTGTGCTTGCATCTAAAAAAATACCTGATTTCAGTGAGAGATTTTCACTCTTATTTTTATTTTTACCAATAAAGAATAAATATCTTGACTTGGGTTGTGCTCCTTAAAACGCTAGATTGAGAGGAACGTAGTTTAAATGAATAAATTTCAAATAATTCATGTAGGATTACGGTGCTATTTTCCACTGGCGCTTCCCCCTCGCCAATTCAACTTTTAAAGACTTAGATGCCATCAGATTTTAAAAGCCTTCCGTAAATCACCAAGGTTGATATAATAGAAAACCATATTTATTTATGAGAAAGAAGAAACGACGTCTTGCTCTTTTGGCTGTTTGCAATCGTCGGATGCATTACAACATCAACTTTACTTTCTTTCCAGAACTGGGGCAACTTGGTACACCTTCCCAATCTCCAACAACAACTTGTGTAAGTCCTCATTCTTGCATGGTTTCTCCGTACACATATTTTCTCTGTATATTTTAGACAAGTTACAAAAGTTTTTCGCTTCTGCTTCCACACATAACAGGACACAATGTGACTTTAGCTTTTTTCCCGGATTTAACATTCTCTGGGAAATATGCTCGCTTTGTTTTATACAAATGATAATATGCATACTCACGACATATGTAATGTATGATAATATGCTAAATTTGAGTATGCTTCTGCAAAAGATTAATGTCTACCGTCAAATTTCAAATCTGGTTTCGCCATTTAAAATAAAAATGCTGTAGAGCGTAGTAAAATATTCAATGTAGTAGGTTAGGTACATGTTCTCCGCAGCTTATGGAAACCACTGATTCAGTGTTCATCAAAGACGCCCAGATTCGTCTGTTCTAGGAAGCACTAAAGTACGCTAATAATCCTTTTTCCGAAAACAACAACTTTTCTTTTGCCTTGATAAGCAAGGCGAAAGATCCATAAGTGGGTAATACTCTGGCCATTTCTGCGAGATATGAACACGCTCTTTCCCTTCTTCATCGACCCGTTTCTGGATGCTTCTTGGTAATTAGCAATTGCCATTATCTACCATTAACATTATATTCGCTGACAAGTACATTTCATTTTCGTATACTGAAATAGTCCAGTTCGTCCATCGATTACTTGGTCGGTCGTTCTTTTAATTTCCAATTTACTCCAAGTTCATAATAACTTGAAACTATGCCAGTACTGGAAGAGGGAAAAACTTTTTCTCACACCAACTTAAATGTGCCATGCTCAAGATTCAAAATAACATGACGTCCGATGCTCAGTACGGAGACATTCATATAGCCTGAAAAACTTTTCGAGTCAAATATTCAGATCTTCGCTTTCAATATGTGTACGTGTTACTCTCTGAGAAAACTTGCAAACTAGTAGTTTTTTTTCTTTGCTGACAGAAAATATGTTTTCTGTAATCCTTATCATATCATCACCGACAACATCTTGTATAGGTAGATGGAGACATGCTTTTAAAATGCAGATCACACAGCTTCTCTATTTCATACACCTGTTCTGTCAGTCCTAATTTAATTTTTAAATATTGCATTTTACTTTATAGAAAAATGCATCAAAAGCCTCTTCCAGCATATTTAGACTTGTTGCTTTGAAACTTATATGTTGTGAATGCGTTCAATACCCATTTCAATATTCGAATCTTTCCTGTAATCGTATTAAGGTTGGATTTTCCTCTGTGTGAAACTATTTCCACAATTTCCATGTAATCTGAAAGCAGGTGCTGTATAGTCATTCCTTGAAAACCATTGGCGCATTCTCATACATATGCCGATTAAACTGGGATCCCTGCTGCCACCACTGATACAGACTAATGGGGCGTTCACTCTGCATAAATCATGTTAGCGTATTCTGGGATTCGTGAAAGCATGAAAGTGTCATTCCTCTCATCTGTGGTATCCTGGTTGCAAGTGTGGCTACATATGTTGTGGAAATTGTGGAATGCTAGCAGACATCATTGTTTTATGATAATTTATTTGAATTATTTATCCAAGATATTTATAAAATAGTCAACTACGGTTTTGCACTTTCGTGGTAAATAATGTAATTGAGGAGGTAAATTTAATCTAAACATTATGTTTCACTGTTTCACCTCTCATTTCAAAGAAAATCTTTCTCCACACTTGTAGAAATTTCACATTGGAAAATGAATATAGTGTTTTCTCACTCTCACACACAAATTCACACACATACATTACACCCGTACCTAGTTCCAAGTTGAGAACAGGCATAGGTATTTATGCAAATATTAATTCTGAGACAGTGCCTAAGGTTTAGATTTCAATCTAAGACTGCATGATGTAATAGTAAAGATGTGGGAAACTTATCTCATTAATGGTTGAACACTAAAACCATACATCCAGTGTGTATGGTTTCATTTGCATATAAGCAGCCTCTTTGTAGGAAAAACAGTAAGGGGAGTAAATACTTTAATTAAAACTAGTAGCTTGTGCTGTTAATTTTTATGCTGTCGGGTTTGTAGTACACATGATGTGTACGAGGTAATACGAGGTAAGCCACACACACTCTAGAAAGCCGTTGCAAGTCGTGCGTAAAGTTAGCATGTTGATTTGATGTCAATGTAAAAATGTGTAGTAAAAGGGGGAAAGTTGTGCGAGTCAGATCTATAATGTAAACAAGTCAACAACGCTCATATAGAGTGCTACATCATGTACCCTACATGGAGAGATGCATATGTTTTGAATAGAATAAAACAACCTAAAAATCTTGACACTAGTCTCTATTGCAAGTAGCCAAGTGAAACAATAGAAAGAATGTAACAGGTGAGACAGGAAGGAATTATATGGATAGCCTTTAGGCCCATTTCCTCTTTGTCAACGATAATAAACTCTGTTGAGATAAATAGTCATGGTACGAGTCTTTTGTTTTCCTATGGGAAGGTTGTGAAATGGAGGCGACAGGAGGGAGCCAGAAAAAAACAATTTTGAGATAAATATTTTTTGTTACTGTTGTTTTGTGCTTGAGAACAAATCCTTGTGTACATCACTAACGTTGTCACATGCACATCACATTGCTTTCCCTCTCCTTGTGCAAATAAATAGGATTTTTTTCCCGAGTAGGGGAGAATGTATTGTTTGGGAAAAATGAACAAGTTTTGTGTATTTGCTCGTGTGGTTACACTGGTGAAATCAAAATATCTGAAAATTGATGTGTAAACACAATTATCTGTGTTGTGTATTGATTGCAAAAAATGATTGCTTGTAGCTAGTGCAAACAATTTTGTTCTCATATTATATTTTAATGGGTATCCCTAGCTGAACATGGATCGCTTTCATACATCCGTGCATGCTTTCTCATTTTCCGACTTTTCAATCCTTTTCCTTCGGTCTGGTAAATGGCTTATTTATTGCAGTGCCATT
The DNA here is from genome assembly GCA_027743935.1 of Sinodicranocentrus sp. ZH6. Classification (NCBI taxonomy): domain Eukaryota; kingdom Metazoa; phylum Arthropoda; class Collembola; order Entomobryomorpha; family Entomobryidae; genus Sinodicranocentrus; species Sinodicranocentrus sp. ZH6. Next base: position 6,503 of record JAHZNA010004925.1, on the reverse strand, counting down.
GAATGCAATGAAAATAATGTGTTTGTCCACTTAATTCTCAATTGCATTTATCAGCCTGAGCGGTGTAATTTTATCGAGGCTTTTTTTCACGAAGAGTTATCGTGCACATCTTTCACGCTGCACAATATTTGCTCTCAAATGCAAAACTTGAAAGAATTTATGAGCTTTGCTAGATCGCTATTATTATGAGTGTGTGTGGGGGAAAACGACGTTTAGCTTAAGGGAAGTTGTCGTTCTCTCTGAACCAATATCCGCTTTTAGGACGGGTATGGGCGGCCTAGGAAAGTAATTTATTGAAATTGAGAGAGTGGAAGCGATGGAGTTGTATTACTAAAAACTAAATTTGAGAGCAGAGCCCAAGGCCATTTTGAGGGACATAGTTGAATTCTGATGTAGCAGTAGGTAATCGTTTTTCCTGATCAATCCCTTTTACGTAAGTGTAAATCAGGCTTCTGGGGATCAACCGCAGAGTTATTGAAGCAAGCTTAATAATAATACATTGTTTTTGAAGCTGGTTACTCTCCCGTCTCTGTTTATACATTTGTGTAAAGTTGGATAATGAGAATGAACTCATTCTAACAAGGCAGCCGTGTCTGGGAAAAATGTTTTTTTCCGAGGAAAGTAAGGAGAGATGAAGTAAAGGTGATTTGAAAGTCTTTCAGAACTGGAGTCGCAGGGATCTAGCAGTTCATCAAATACGCGAGATTCACGGATTGTCTTCTCGCGTTTTAGCAGTTGTTTCCAACTCCGATGGTTGAGCTGACAATCAACCATCCAAGCATTATATTTCTCTTTCTCTCTCAGATATCAGCTAGTACACCTGAGGAATATTAGCATAAGAAGAAAGTAAAGTTTATTTCCATTTGAGGTAGAAGGCTTGAAAAGAATGAAAAACTGAAAGGAGAGAAGTGTGCCAAACTCAGAGAAACTACTCCTTCTCATGTATACCTATGCAGAGTAGTTTTAGGATGGCGTTGTATAGTGGCATGTGGCGGTAGTAAATTTTAGCAGACCATTTTCACTGCAAATATGTTTATAGTCCGTTGTGGATAGTCGGTTTTCATGAATATCTGCTATGGTGGTGTTTCCTTCGCGGTAATAATAGATGCTAAAGTAAAGCGAGATGGAGATGGAGAGGACAAACGTTACTAAAAAACATGAGCTCTGGAAGAGTGTGAAGGTTCCACAAAAAGGTATTCATTTCAGAGAGCACTAGTATTATGTATGGAATTCCCATGGACGAGGAGGAAACAATGGAAATTAGATCGGGAAATTTTAACAGTGTTTCTTCATGCATTGTGGACAAAGTAATTTTCTTGATTCAAAGTCTGACGAGTCTAAAAGTTTCTAATGCCTACCTTGGCTTGCACAAAAGAAGCTTTTCACCTTTCACCATCACGTCGTAGCTGTATTAGATAGTATCAACTGCCATCATGACTATCTAAGATGTACACATTTTCTATAATGAAATAGCGCAGTTCGACTATGAATGCTTAGGTTTGAATATACCCCTTGCTTCCAGCTTATGCATTCATTGTTAGTTGCCACGAGGAAGAAAAAGTACAAAACGAGCATAATATTATGGGATGGACTGGCTGTGAGAATGTATACAAAATGCTTTTTCTTTTCCCCATTGTCAAACTGTTGAGAACACAAAAAAAGCAACTTAGCATTCAATAAAATGGTCATGCAATGACTAACAAAGAATGAGATTGGTGTTGTTCTTTTGGCGTCCTTGTATCTGCAACAAGGGCTCCGCCAGTTGAGATGAAATTGGTGTTTTTGGTATCACACACAATGCACTGTGTATCGCTTAAAGTACAGCTATTATTGCACATTTTACGGAAGAAGCAGAGGAGCTTCCTTGCATTCGGGTTTTTCCTTTGATGCCCTAAATCTGAAATGAGGCAGACATTATTTGTCATGGTATGGTTATGTCCAGTTAGCATGCATTCCTCCATGCAAACTTCTTTTTTCCCGTACACACACACATTCACAAATAGCTTTTCGCTCTTACATGAAAAGTATTGAATTAGGATGTACTCTCTTCCCTGCCCTGCTTTCATGCATTCCTCACTAATGTAAATTATAATATGTTCTCTCTACTCTACTATGGAGATTGAGGGCACCTGCTGTCTTACAAGTATTTAGGGGCATAGTTAATTGTATCATCAGGAACAAAGGAACAGATAGTAGTTGAGAAGTCGATTTAATTAATTCTCGTCTTCTTTCCAAATATATTACGTACATGCTGCGCGTCGTGTATCCGGTTTGGGGAAGTACATATATACATGCAAAACGAAATGCTCCATAATATTCATCCTCCAACTTGGATGTGGTGCCCAGCGGCGGTTGTTGATAAGAATATGTCTTCTTAAGCCAAAGAAGAAGTGTACATGATAAACAACGTGTAGTATTCCACTGAAAGGTCTAAAAAGGCAGCAGGTCTGTACTCAGCGTGTCGTCCATCTCTCTAGTAATGCATCTCCAGGGATATGATATAATGCAATTAAAGCGCTGTATTACTACTAGCCGTGTATTTTTTCAACGATTCAGCTACTTGTACTACTTGTTGTCTGTTTATCTGATGTTGAGTGATTTCACTACAGCTTCGGTGATTTACAACTTCCTGGCTCCGAACTGAGACCTTCAGAGTTTATCTGATGTTTACGCTTCTTGTCTACAAACACAGTGACAAATTGGAATTTTCAGACTTTGTACTTGATCACTCTTCCATTGTTTTCCAGCTGGAGAGGAACTTGAACAAAAATGTAGCGCGTCTTCCAGTCACGCATAAAATGGTCATGTCATCATCTTTGCGTGAAAACGTAAGTGTATTAGAGTTTATAAATATCCTTTAAAAGCATACTGCTAGAAAAGTACGTCAGTGTTACATGCCTACTTTATAAAACGGTCCACGGCTCATGTTACCCCAAAAGCACTCCACTTCAACTGACCAGTGAAAGCACTTTGTAGAGAGAAATCCTTCTATCATTCCATTTCTACTCAAAGCCTTCCCCTCAAATATGGAGTGTGATTGAACAACATTATGCAGCCACTGTGACACTTTCGAGGATGTGGTTTACATTTTAAAATGAGACTAGTCACTGCAATGGACATTGATATACATATTACTGGATGTTCTCACAATCAGTTTACTTGCGCTTGAAGCAACGGCAACCTCATTTAGCAATGAATTGAAGAAATTGTGGTAAATACAAATAGTATATATGTATTATGTATTCATTTTCTTCTTGTATATATCTTCTTATTGTTTTACCTATTTATGCCTAACCCTCTCGAGCGTAACAAGGTCGAGTTTCTTGAATAAGCTTATTTGAAGCTAACTTGTACTTATCATTTATGTTGTCTGCTGTCCAACCTTAAATTCCAAAGTTGACAGGTTTACTGAAATCTTGGCAGGAAACATGTAGCTCTGTGGAAATACAATTGCGGTTTTATGAGAAAGATGTTGGGGACCTCGTTGGGGAAGTGCACATTTCCTCTAACTCATTCATACAAATGTGTATATATGCTTAACCTATATCACGTATCATGTATTATGCAGGAAAGTTGTGCAACACTTGTCATACGGAAAGAGAAAGCACCTTATAATTTGGAATGTCTTTTTATGACCTACATAACTTTAAACCTCTGGAAAACCCTGATATAGCATTCCCATCTGGTTTCTAGAAGATTGCCAGTGAGGTAAAAACTCAGGGTATATAAAGGTGCGTGGGGGGAGAAGTTAAATTTTCTACATAGTCTGTGCGCTCTTTCATGTTTTCATAGCCGCCCACATCATGTATGTACAAGTGACTGTATAGCCAAAAGTTGTGAGAGAAAAAAACCACGAGGGATTAAAAACCCAATTGCTCGGAGAATCGACTTCACTGTAGCAGCTGGCGTTGTTGTGATTGTAGTTATGAGATTGAGTTACATCAAAATGATTGAAATCGATGCAATATTCAAGTGGTCTAGTTCCCAGATGAATTTATTAAATTTAGGCTAGACATAGAAAGAGAAAGCTTTCTGGAAACTTCGAATTACTCCAGTTGCTCACTTACCCATTCAATCTTTGTTTTGCGCTACTTTCCAATTCTCCATAAAAATATTGTGAAGGGAATTTAAAGGATTTAAAATTTAGTCAGGGATTCCGCTGGGGAAATCATTCCGCAATTCTGTAAAAGCTTGACCAAGTGGACATTGTCCTGTTGCCTTGTTTTTTGTGGTAAACAAGGAAACCGCAATAACAACTACAAGTGACACTGAAAGAGAACGGACTTGTCCAAGTACAACTCTGGTTTGGATGTCTGGCTTAAATTCCACTGCATTTTAATGACACTTCACTTGATTTAATAGAGTCCAGAACAGTTTCATGTGGTTGTAATGGTGCGAGATTGCGAAAGCGCCGCGTTTTCCTCTCTGATCTATCCGGTTTACCACAGGGCACAAGGTTTGCTTCAATTCAAAGATAGAAAATGGTCATAACTGACATGACTATAAATCCTAAAGTCATAAAATTGACCAGTGGCTGGAGTAACCCTGTACTCAATGAATGTATTTGAAAGGAATCTGGGAGGTTCAACAAGAAACAAATTATTAATGACATGCTTGAGGGGAACTCGTAATTCAGAGTGATACACACGCTATTTAAAACCACGCATCTCACAGAGGTTTGTATTTGGAGAAATGAATGAAACTAAATTTAACCGAATACATTCCAACAAACACAAACTCCCGCTTCCCTTTTGTCTCCCACAAACCAGACTACGCTTCCATTCAGTAATTTCAGTGATTGCTCTGAGTGTTTTCTTGTCTTGGAAAATAATAGCTGAATGTACATGGAATAATATCTCCTTTCCAGACCATAAGCTTCCACTTTCTTTCAAATCCTGTTTTGGTATAGTAGTTCTATAAACATTTCAAGTATATAGGTGGGTTAGCTCATTTCGAGAGAGTTGCTTCATCGCTATCTATCTTCTCATTTTTCCTTTCTCCATTTTCCCTGTTCCATGCAGAGTCTCACTAGCTTTTTCCTGTGTTCGTCTTCATTTTCGTCCTGTCCCATTTTTTACTCCATTAGACACACACTACCAAGATGTACAAAAACTCAAATATTTCTCTCCTCAAGAGAGAACATTCATAAATGCCTTGTGCCTCGCTTCATTTTTTTAAAGAGGAAAATCACAGGAATAGATAATAAAACTGCAATGCATGAATAGAATGCATGCACACTATTGCACACACACAAAAAAACCTAGTAAAAATTCATTATCAAAGTTTCACATCAATCTGTTGGCTATATTGTTTTGTGCTCATATATTTTTCAGCATAACTTCCCTCTCATAAAGCTTTTTCCGCTTTCCACATCCCAGTTTGCCCTACTTTATTACCAACATTATTTTCCCCTTTCAAATATATCACACTAGCTTGCACACACACACACACACAGGGCAAAAAACGTGTGAAGGGTAACTGCCATTAGAAGTCAGCAGGAGTAGAGATATCTTTTAAAATTCTGAGAAGAAAAAATGAAAGCGATATGAAATAATGGATGTCTTACCTCCCATTATTTCCATTATCAATGTACTATACTTTCCGCTTTTCTATCTTGCATTGCACAATAGACCCTCTTAAGTCAACCTTTAAAATTCAGGTGTTTTCCGCTTCGCTTGAACAGGAATCATAAACTTACAGACAATAGTATATAGGATGATGATGATGATAAGTTACGGCATGTTTTATATTTAGAATTATGCAGGGCATTGTGACGCTTAGCAAGGTATGCACAATAGAGCTCTCTTTTTGGCTTTTTGATAGAAGCGGAGAGAAAAGTCGAGTGTAGGGCTCATGATGCTCATTACGTCAAGATGAAAACAACTAGAGGATTTTTTACCTCTAAATAAACCCATAGTGCAGTCGTCGAACCGTGCAAGGTATATAGGGGAAAAAATGTTAACCGTCAGAAATACACATCTCTCTCCTAATTACGTGTACTACCTATTGCCTGACACTTTCCATTGTAACTCTAAAAGCTTGGTACTTACTTATTGATGCAATTAATCTTTCCTATAAAACAAACGTGTTATTTTGACTGAGATGTGGTGACCTGACCTGAAAATTACAAATTAGGTTCGATTCACCTCTGCCAAATTTTAGGGGGAAATGGTAAAAAAATTATTGTGAGGTAGAAAAATACTCATCGTTAAACCCCTCACTAGAGCTTCAATATATGATCTACTTTTAGATGTGCATTTTGGCATACTTATTTTATGTGGCAAAAAGCATCTCCCTCTGATGTTGTTTCTGATGTGGTAAAGGAACCTTGATTTTTATCTAAGGCTCAAATCTCCAAGGTATTAATAAAGGATTGCCTTTAACCCAAAAATATATACAGTTATGTTTAACAGCTCACCTGTTTTTGCGTTGGATGCATGTGTAGTCAGAGGTTTAAGACCTATCCGGTCAAGGAGGGGGGTGAAAGATATTTGGCTGAAAAT